>JZKD02S2064549.1:179217-197618 GCA_000966675.3 Picea glauca
GACTCCCATCCCCTTAGCATTAAGGATGGGAGTTGTCTACCACCGCCTCTCACTTGAAAGAGGACTCTCCCCTTGCGCAATAAGTCCAGTGATGTATTTCATTTACGAGGGGGACTTAATGGAGCTGGATGTCTCATCAGCTCTCCCTCTTTTGTTTTTTCCACACCATGCTTTCTTCCATTTCATCCTTACCCTGTACCATCTCTGCAGCAGTGATATTTGGACCAGTGACTACTCCATCCTCTACAGAACTTCTACCTTCNGGGTGCCATGCGAACCAAAGAAGACACCTGGAGTAGGGCCAGGCCTAGCCACAAATGAGGTCGCCTGACTCCCATCCCCTTAGCATTAAGGATGGGAGTTGTCTACCACCGCCTCTCACTTGAAAGAGGACTCCCCCCTTGCGCAATAAGTCCAGTGATGTATTTCATTTACGAGGGGGACTTAATGGAGCTGGATGTCTCATCAGCTCTCCCACTTTTGTTTTTTCCACACCATGCCTTCTTCCATTTTATCCTTCCCCTGTACCATCCCTGCAGCAGTTATATTTGGACCAGTGACTCCTCCATCCTCTACAGAACTTCTACCTTCTTTCTCACCTTGATGCCACGTGAATGAGGGAAGCCATGCCATGGCGTCTCTTGGTACGCCTTTTCTTCCCAAATGAAGAGGCTTCAAACAATGGAACAAGCGCTCTCCATGGCCAGCACCCAAATCACGCACAGAAGGATTATGCTCAGAACGCCTCCCAAGGTGTCTTTCGAAAAAGCTATCCTGGAAGGGCCAATGGCCTATGTTGAAGAAGTTATTCTGGAGGAGCCATTTCAGGTGCTCCGGAAGCCTTTTCTCTTTATGGTGCCTAACAATTGGAACCCACCAAGTGATTTTCAAGAGGATACCTCCATGTCTACCGATGCAAAACAACAAGGTCGTGAACACGAAAAGGAAGAATTCCCCACTTGGTTCATAGAGGATGAGATACCGGAAGAGGAGACCTATGAAACAATAATACCAATAGTTGGTAACACCTTGGACGAGAGCATGGAAGCTGAACAATGTGACAACGTCGACAGGGATGCAACCACAGAGAAACATAGTGAAGCGACTTCAAGCGAGGTCGAGGAAATGCATAAGGAAGACAAAATGAGGGAGGGTGGCACGATATTCACGCCACCTCCAGTCTCTTCCATGCATGATCAGTGGTCTGTCTCGCCACCTTTCTTCCACCCAGAGCACCTTGAATTGTTTTTTGATCTGCGGGGCCAGATGGTGGACAAAGTCCACCGTGGCATCCTCATGGGTCAGTGTCTAGATATGCTCTACAATGCCTTCTCCAATGCACTAATAGGGCGAAGATGCCCAACTTGTGCACATCTTTTTGTACTAACAGCTAAGGAAAATGCTCAGGATGTGGGTGTCGCCTCTCACGCCACCGAGTAAATAACATGGTCTTGATTTAGATTCTGGTCCCAACTTTTAGAGTTTTGTGCGTGTTTTTGTTATCCTTTTGCAAGACAATAGTCATAGTTCAGAAAATGAAACCCCATCAATCATGGCTTCCTTTGGGCAGGACTGAGGACAAACCATCTATTTTGGACAAGGGATGACACTGTTTTGATTTTCACTTCAGCGGCAGAATGGATGGCAGCCTAAGTATAGCTACAATTTTTGCCAATTAATATAGAAGGAACTTCCTTTTTTACTTAAATAATAATAATAATAATAATAATTTAAATATTAATACATTAATAATAATATATAAACATTTCTATAAATAAAATTAAGAGGTAAAACTTAAAGACAAGAAAAAATAATTATAATAATATTTAATGATAATATACATATTACTAAAATAAAAATTTAATAAATAAATAGAAAAAATATCACACATAAAAACAATATACACATACTCAAAAAAATAAAAACATTACAGAAAGAAGAAATATATAAACGCATTACATAAAAAAGAAATATATAAACACATTATATAAAAACATTAAAAAAAAAGAAATATATAAACATATTACGTAAAGAAGAAATACATATAAAACATTACAGAAAGAAAAAATATATAAACACATTACATAAAAAAGAAATGCATATATGTGAAAGAGAAACATCTCATTCACTTATGTATCCAATATTTCAAAAAATAATATGGTTTGTTATATAACATGTCACAATTTTCAATTTTGTAAGACAAACAAATTATAAATGCAATTTTTTACAACAAACATATTGTGTAAATGTAATTTGAAATATTTTTTGTTTCTCTTAAATGCTCTAAATTTTATGATATGAATTTTTTTAATTTATAATATAATATAAGATAATTTATCAAGATATAATATAATATATAGTAAAAGAGTATTTACTATTTTAGTTTATCAATATATAATATAAAAATGTAAATTTATTTTTCAATCATGTTGTTTATGTGTCTATTGTAAGTTACTCTATTTGTTTTGTCACTAAAATATTTTTCAATCATTTTTGCCGAACGCAGGGCTTAATTGCTAAAATTCAATTCTTCACCTCTTTCAAACAATTCAATCAGCTACATGCCAATTTTATCCCAAGAATGATTTCGCCTGCCCTTAATTTCCAAAATTAATATGAAGAGGCCAAGGTGGAGTTACGGTGAACAACTAAAATCCAAAAAAAACTCAGATGGATGTGGAAAAGGGAGGCTTAAACAGACTAAAATTCATACACGATGTAACTAAGTTGTCAAGTCATGCCTTCTATAATTATAAAATATATCTTACAAAGTTTCTATTCATATGGGCTATTATTCATAAAATATACCTTACAGAGTTTTTATTCATGTGGCCAGTGGTTACTTGAATGAATGGTCAAAGTGACAAGAAGAGAATAAGATAGTAACTTAGTAGGAGATAATATGAAGCTATATTGAAGTAGATATGGCTACATAATCTCAAATGGATACATAATCTCTAATACATAATCTCTGATCTTTTACTGAGACAAGCAATCAAGCGAGATAAAAGTGACAGTATATTTTACATCCTAGATGTTTGAAAATATGAAGCACAAAGAAATTTATTTCTTTAGAATCGTTGTCTATGAGTTTTGATTAAGGCACTTTCATTCAGAACTTCACCTACAAAGAAGTTCCAAAGAAGACATAAATGGTATGAATATCTAAGTAAAGAGAGAAATAATAGGAACGGAGCAAGAAAAGGTAAGAAATTTACTTGTATATGAAAGAGAAAAAAACAATGAAGAAACACAATTGATTTTTAGTTTAGTTTAATACAAAGTGGTGTATAAATGGTCTTCAACTATTTTCGGGAATTAAAACCACCCTAAACATTATCCACTGCTTAACCATAAAGTTAAGCTTTAAGTTTAAACTTAACATGAGATGCTTAACCTTGACTGCTTGGTTTTGAACATGCATTGCCTTTGTGACAACAAAGCAGCCCCTTCACAACCCACAGGTCAGAAGGTCCACATGCACACACAAGATCTTCTTCTTCTCTCAGCCCGGAGAACTCAAATGTTCTTCTGTTTCCCTATCGGGAAACCCGCACCCACAGAATTCTCCATGCGATCCCCGTCTCTTCACTTATCGGGGAATCGAACTTCGTGACTTTGCGATGTCAAAGGTCGAACACTGGGCTCTCAAATCCCAGAGACCCGATGACCAGTCAACGTTGACATTCTCTTTCCTTTATCGGTACTTTTCTTATCGTGGTTTCGCTACTCAAGATATCAAACCACTCGATTTATCGACTTCCGAACCCCCGATGTGTTGAAACTCCGATGTGCTCGTGGGTTGACTTTTCAAAGTTCCTATCACCTAGTTGGGATTTCAGACTTCGTGGGATCGCGAATCCTAATGCCAAAGTTTTTAGGACTTTACTTTCCCTGAACTCTGATATGGTGCACCACCTGTCTTCCACCAACTCCTGTGGCCCCACTATCCTTTTACCGTCAAATATCGCATTTCACTATTCCACACTGTTGGAGTATCCTTTCCTCAAGACTCCTGATACACTGAAACCCGACTTCTTTGAATCTCCTTACACGCATCCCAATTGATGGATGGTTCTGGGCTCGTCGGGATATCGCGGATCACGATATCACAATTCCTATTGCAACACTTTAGAGGTTCGATGTACGAAACCCCGATACATGATATACGTGTAGATCCAACGGTCATGGTTGACTTGGATCGATGCTCTATCTGTCTTGAGCTTAAAACTTTAGGAATACACCACTGAATCTCCCCTACACCTCCACAAGATTTGACAGCTCGCGGAGATTTGCAGATTCTCCTCAGAGAGTACCGATCGTCTATTTTTTCCGAAGAAACTCACAGAATGACTAAGTGTCCCTCTCCACGGAACTCATTCGCCTGCTCGCAACCCTGCAACACTTCTTGCAAGATTCAAGTCGTGGATTCCTTGTTCTATTTCTCCATGGGTTCGAAGGCCTATCCTTCCTGATCTTTTCGTGACTTCTTTAAGTCCTAAAATGGAACTCCTTGCTCGCACTCCTTGTGGCAAGTCTTCAATCATGGCTACATGTTGAAGTCTTTGACTCTACACACACTAGCAACAACAATCCTTCAAAGACTCACTCAGGTTCGCAACCTTGAGACCTTTACCTGGCCTGCGCACACCTTGCACGGCTCCTATTCTCAGCTGCACCTTCTGGTAGTGACTCTACTCAAGCAGCTTGATTGCTGAGTCTTTTAGGGTGTTCAGCAACCCTGTGAACATCCCTAAATGGATTCTTCCTCAAATTCTAGAACTCAAAGTGTTCTCTTCTCTCCTTCCTGTGCCTACATGCACACCCACTCAATGCCCACCTGGCAGAGTGTCTTCTTCCAGAACTTCCAGCAGTTATGTCTCCTTCTGTGCACCCTTTGCACCTGCTCAATGACCACTTGGTAGAGCTTCACATAATCCTCAGTGATTATGTTTCTTCCTGAACTCATAACAGAGTTCTTCCTCACCACCACTATGCATATGCTCAATGCCCACTTGGCAGAGCTTTACAGAATTCACAGCAGAATTTTGTCTACAACTGTGTCTCTCATACACAGCCTTTCCTCCAAGGTATTCAGCAACCTTGAGGTCTTTCTCTGAGTTGTTGACTCCAGTCCTTGTGTTGCAGGACATCTTTGTCTGAACCCGCAGTGTTCAGAAATGCACCTTTGTGCATGGCTATCAGAACCCGCAGCGTTCTATCACACCCTCCTGGTGTGAAGCCTCAAATACCTTCAACTCTAGAAATCAAACAACTCCTGCAGAATTCATCCACATAACATACATCTACAACATACATAAATAACACACACAGACATTCACATAACACAGAATAATGCAGGAAAAACTGCTCTTTGTATTAAAATGGAAAATGCCTATAATTACAAGGTGTTCTCGATCTCTCTTCGGCTCTTCTCCTCTCTACCTTGACCTACTACCAAAACGAGATATGAAAATCTCTTTTACCTGAGGGGGATCTTCGAGATCTTCCCTCCAATCTACCTACCCTATTCAATTACATTGAATGGGATGTCTAGTCTGCTATCCGAATCTAGATCTCATCCATACAAAACATTAAAGGTCGATCTTATCCTACGCCTGCATAAAGGCACGGCTTCCCAGCTCAATAACTTAAACATTTAATTACATTCAATTCATATTTAAATGAGGTTGTGCCTCTCTTCAGCATCGAATGCATGCGCTTGATGTGGATGACTGGGAATGTTTGCTGATGTGGAGAGATGCTTCTGCATCATACTCCTCAGCTGTAAAATTCATGAGCTCCTTCTCATGAGCTTCCCATCTCAGCTATGGGAATCCTCCTGGATCCCAAATCATCCTCTAGAGTTGTTCCTCTGCTCCATTCTACTACTGCTTCTGCGTTGTTGCTGCTGCTGCTACTTCCTTCTTTCTGCTCAGCCTCTCCTTGTTGACAGTGTCTGCTGATCAGATCATCAGCTCCATGATCTCTTGGATCACTTTGTCCAGCTTCTCCCATGGATAGCTCTACTCATGCAGTCTCCTCAGTTGCAAAAAATTTTGGCACATGAGCAAATCATCATGTTCTCCCATGCCTCCTTCATCAGTTTCCAACTACACCTGTTGGATGTGCATGCTCTTCACTTTCACCCTCTCTTCCATGGCTTCAATTTGGTCATATAGATCAGCCAAACTAATGTTGTCTGTCTCTTCTTCTTCTGCTGCTGTAAACTCCCAGGTTGCAGTATTTTCAGTCTCCTGGCTGAAAATATCGAGCCATTCCTCAGAATTCTCATCATCCTCTCCATATGCTTCTTCTTCTTCTTGGGCAGTATCAAACACCTGCTTCAATTCCTCCTTGACAGTCTCAGTTGACTGTTCTTCTACTATTGTTTGCATCTGCAATACAGAGTTTTGCCTCCTCCTAGGCAAATGGTAGGAATACTCCAATTTCCCCAATCATTAGAAGGTCCCTCAAATCCTCCTCTTTTGTCAGCTACACATGTTGATCCAAACTCATCTCTGAATTTATGAGACCCTCTGATAGTCCCATCTGCTATGTTATCTCCTCGGGCTGATCAAAACTCACCTGCTCATCCCTTCCCACCTAGAAACATGGGATGCTTTTGCTGCTCTCCTGGCAGACTATGAGATCAATCGATCCCATCTTCATCAGCACTCTTTGCTGATTTGAACTCATCTCTGAGTCCATGAGACCTTCAGATAGTCTCGAATTCTCATCTCTTCCCACCTAGAAATCTGAGATGCTTTTGCTGCCCTCCTGGCAGTCTTTGAGATCCTGCAGTGACCTCAATTTGTTGCCCTCCTGGAAAACAAGAATTTCTACTTCTCTACCCTCCTAGCAGTTCTTGAGATCATCAGATGATCTCAATCCATTCTCTTCTCCGAGAATTTCTCCAATTTCTGGTTCACATATCTAAACCAATTCCTCCTATGTGGCTTTGAGGTTTTCAACATACCTCAACCATTCCTTTAATAGCCTACGCCGTCTTATGACCATCATCTCCCTGACTGGCCACTTCATCTTTGGCTTCTTCATGGGCCACTCATACACCCATCTCGGCTTCTTATCCTGCCACATATTTAACTCGAGCCTTTCTATCTCTGCTCTTATATCAGCAAGCTCTTCATCCGATTCTGCAAGCTTTTCTGCTTTGCTCTTCTTCCTACGACCTTCAGTAGTCGTCTTGCTGTGTCTATCTGCCTCCCTAACTGACCTATTACTATCACTCTGCATATTGAGTGTGTCCAGCTTCATCTTAAAGTCCTGTTGAATGTCTATGGACTATTGCCTACCTGCGAACAAGTCCTTACAAGGTCCTTCAACACTTTGTCTTCCCTCTTTTCCTTCTCGCTTCACCTGAAATATACATGTGAAGTTCCCGCTCTAATACCACTTGATGTGTATCAGAGTGATCTTTACCTCTTCCTGCCTCTTCCTTCCTTCAATATACAAGCAAGAATCAGGCTCTGATACCACTTGATGTGTATCAGAGTGCTCTTTACCTCTTCCTACCTCTTCCTGCCTAAGATATACAGACAAGAATCAAGCTCTGATACCTCTTTGATGGCAATGCAGCCCCTTCACAACCCGCAGGTCGGAAGGTCCACGTGCACACACAGGATCTTCTTCTTCTCTCGGCCCAAAGAACTCAAATGTTCTTCTATTTCCATATTAGGAAACCCGCACCCACAGAATTCTCCGTACGATCCCATTCTCTTCACTTATTAGGGAATCGGACTTTGTGACTTTGTGATGTCAAAGGTCAAACATTGGGCTCTCGAATCCCCGAGACCCGATGACCAATCAATGCTGACCTTCTCTTTCCTTTATCGGTACTTTTCTTATCGCAATTTCGCTACTCGCGATATCAAACCACTCGATTTACCAACTTCCGAACCCCATTGCGCCAAAACTCTGATGCGCTCATGGGTTGACTTTTCAACATTCCCGTCACCTCGTCAGGATTTCAGACTTCACAGGATTGCAAATCCTAATGCCAAAGGTTTCGGGACTTTACTTTCCCCGAACTCCGATATGGTGCGCCACCTATCTTCCACCAACTCCTGTGGCCCCACTATCCTTTTACCATCGGAATATTGCGTTTCGCGATTCCACACTATTGGAGTATCCTATCCTGAAGACTCCTGATACACTAAACCTCAACTTCTTTGAATCTCCTGACACACGTCCCAATTGATGGACGGTTCTGGTCTCGTTGGGATATCGTGAATCATGATATCGCAATTCCTATTGCAACACTTTAGAGGCTCGATCTATGAAACCCCGATACATGATATATGTGTAGATCCAATAGTCCTGGCTGACTTGGATCAACGCTCTATCTGTCCTGAGCTTAAAATTTTGGGAATACACCACTGTATCTCCCCTGCACCTCCACAAGATCTGACAGCTCGCGGAGATTCGCGGATTCTCCTCGGAGAATACCGACCATCTGTTTCTTCCGAAGAAACTCGCAGAACGACTAAGTGTCCCTCTCCACATAACTTGTTCGCCTACTCACAACCCTGCAACGCTTCTTGCAAGCTTCAAGTCATGTCTTCCCTGTGTTATTCCTCCACGAGTTTGAAGGCCTATCCTTCCTGAGCTTTTCACGACTTTTTTAAGTCCTAAAAATAAACTCCTTTCTCACACTCCTTGCGGAAAGTCTTCAATCACAGCTACATGTTGAAGTATTTGACTATGCACACACTAGTAGCAACAATCCTTCAAAGACTCACTCAGGTTCACAACCCTGAGACCTTTACCTGGCCTGCACACTCCTTGCATGGATCCTGTTCCCAACTGCACCTTCTGGTAGTGACTCTACTCAAGAAACCTGATTGTTGAGTCTTTTAAGGTGTTCAACAACAATGTGAAGATCCCTAAATGGATTCTTCCTCAAATTCCAAAACTCAAAGAGTTCTCTTCTCTCCTTCCTGTGCCTGCCTGCACACCCACTCAATGACTACCTGGAAGAGTGTCTTCTTCCATAACTTCCAGTAGTTCTGTCTCCTTCTGTGCACCCTTTGCACCTACTCAATGCCCACTTGGCAGAGATTCACATAATCCTCAGTGATTCTATTTCTTCCTGAACTCACGACAGATTTCTTCCTCATCACCACTGTGCATATGCTCAATTCCCACTTGGCAGAGCTTTAGATAATTCACAGCAGAATTCTGTCTGCAACTGTGTCTCTCATACACATCCTTGCCTCCAAGGTATTCAACAACCTTGAGGTATTTCTATGAGTTTTTGACTCCAGTCCTTGTGCTGCAACACATCTTTGTCTGAACCCACATTGTTTAGAAATGCACCTCTCTGCACAGCTATCAAAACCTGCAGCATTCTGTCACACCCTCCTGGTGTGAAGCCTCAAAGACCTTCAACTCTGCAAATCAAACAACTACTGCAGAATGCATTCACATAACATACATCTACAACATACATAAAGAAAACACACAGACATCCACATAACACAAAATAATGTAGGAAAAATTTCTCTTTGTATTAAAATGGAAAATGTTTGTAATTACAAGGTGTTCTCAAGCTCTCTCCGGCTCTTCTCCTCTCTACCTTGAATTACTACCAAAATGAGATACAAAAATCTCTTTTACCTGAGGGGGGCTCTTCGAGCTCTTCCCTCCAATCTACCTACCCTATTAAATTACATTGAATGGGCTATGTAGTCCGCTATCCAGATCTAGATCTCAGCCATACAAAACATTAAAGGCCGATCTTATCCTACGCCTGCACAAAGGCACGACTTCCCAGCTCAACAGCTTAAATATTTAATTACATTCAATTCATATTTAAATGAGGCCGTGCCTCTCTTCAGCATCGAATGCGTGCGCTTGACGTGGCTAGCTGGGTTGGAAGGATGACGTGGAGAGATGCTCTTGCATCACTTTGTATGACCGGCAACAAATTTAAGATGCTGAAGGAATCCAACAACAATAGTGCACATGTTTTTATTGTGAAAAGACCAAAAAAATATGGTTTTAGAAAACCTGTCAACCACTTGACAATTTTCTACAAAACCTAATAGTGAAAATTATTTTTATGATAAAGTTGTACATATTACATGAATAAATTGTATGATTAAGTGTGGTAAGTTTATACCTAATATCAAAATTTACAATTTTAATTGATTTTATTATAAATTTAAGCAAATATTAATTTGCAAACAAAATTTTGACTAAACTAAATAGATATAAATAGATAAAAAAACATGCTCCTTGGAAATAACATCCATGTGTCATGACTCATTACATAATAACCAAAAAATAAAAAAAATTCTCGGTGGCTAAACTAAATAGATAAAAAAACATGTTCCTTGCAAATAACATCCATGTGTCATGACTCATTACACAATAACAAAAAAATAATTTTTTTGGTCAGTGATCTCCGGTGTGGGATTAGGAGCATTCACACTCGTGTTATTATTTTAGTTTTAGATAGATTTTAAAATTATTTAAATAATAGAATTTTTCAAATAATAATAATAATAAATTGGAATTTTAACTTACTAAAAAATGTAACGATTTGAATACCACGTGTTCAAATTATGAAGAGGTAGGGAGACTTTACCAATAAAATTGTTGGGCTAAGAAGGTCTCATACACCAATTTGATGTATGACTTGAACTTCACCTTAAAAATAATTGATTAATATTATTATTATTGTAAAATACATCTCATATTCAAGCTTATATGAAGAGTTTCTTTCAACTTTATAACCTCAATATTGAAACATATATGTCATTAATCCCAAAGGTCATCACATGGTATGGGAACAAACCCAATTCCAAGGTTAGGGTTGTTTTTTCTCCTAGGAAATAACATCTACACAGCCAAATATGTGTTTAGACTTGAAAAACCATGAAATTTATAGAAAATATATGGACAAATCTTACAATGGAATTGTCTCTCGGTTTTAGATTGATATTCTTTCTATGTGTTTTGCCAATAACTCTAGGAAATAATTATATTGGATAATAATTAATATATTTTTTTAATTACATTGTTTAAACTTATTTAATATATTTTAGTAAGTTTTAGTAGTCAAATATCTTTGGGGAGAGGGATTTATTGTCCCACAAACAAGGAGGTCTCATAAACAAATTTGGTGTGTGGCTTGAGTGTGATCTTAAAATTAATAATAATCTAATTTTAAAAGCCACATACCAAATTGGTGTACGAGGTCACCCTTGTTTGTGGGAGAGGGACCCCACAAAATTGGTGTATGAGACCCCTTGTTTGAGGGACAAGGGACTTCACCAAATTGATATATGAGACCCACTTCCTTCCACAAGACTATTTCACTTCTAAAGTCTAGAGAGGTGTTCATACCCTACCCCTTTGAATTTGAACCTCATAAAATAATGATATTAAATAGTGTTTTGGAGTCATTTTTATATTAATATGTTTTTCATGTATCTTACTAACAATTTTATTAGAAAATAATTAATATTTAACAAACYAAAAAATAGGGAAACTTATTTAATATAATAAAATATTACGATTAAATAGTAATAATATAAATTAGATAAATATTTTATGAAATATTTCATATTAGATTTCATATTGTTTAAGAAAATATTATCCTTTTCTTTATAATTATAAAAATAACGTTTACCTAACTGAATTTAAGTGGAAAAGGATTAAATTTTTTGAAATGAAAATATATTTTATCAATTCTTTACAACATAAAAAATTCTTTACATCATGAAAAATATTTGAATTTTATATGTATATTAACAAATACTAATCTGGTCATTATATGTTATCAATGTAGTACAAGTAAGTTTGTAACATTAATGGAATATTTTGAAAATAATTAATTATAAAAATTGGTATTAGGATGCATATTTCCTCACCAATTTCATCAACATTGCAATTACCCATTTGACATTTTCTTTCACTACTATCAAACATCCTTAGTTGAAGATGACATAATGAAATTTAGTAATAATAAGGATTCATATATGTGTTGTTCGAGAAATTGTCCATGATTTTCATATGGTTTCCAATATAGTGATGAGGATAAAATGTTGTTTATCCTTGGTTCTAGAGAGCATGCCACACAAGACCAATCTGATGCGGAAAATTTCCTAGAACTAAGGCTAAAGAAACCTTGTTAGCCTTGCTGCAATTATATTCATTCAAGCACATTTACTTTCATAGGGGATATGGGATCAATAGTTGGAAATTGTACTTTGGTGTACAGATGAGGATTGATCATTATATGTACATCCATCCTGATGGCATAGGTAATTGTTACTGTGGTAGGGAAACTAAAGAAGCTCTCTATGCAATTTATGCCAAGTTATGACATATTTTTAAAACATGGATTTAGAGGGATATTTTATGAATCGATAGGTTGCAAAAGTCGAACGGTCCCTTACCACAATGAAGAAATACCAATTGTAAGTGGGGCGAAGGTTTTAGGGATTTGAATTTCGCTATTTGCTTGGAATGCACTAGGGACAACACCACTCACTCCACTCCATAACCATGCCACATATGTATATATTAACATGTATAACTTTTATAGATACATAGGTGCCAAAATAACCATATTTGTTAATCTATTGAATTTTAGTAGGTTTTTATTTATATATTCCCTTTTGTGAAGGATTCACAGTGCATCATATTCTAGTGGTGTTATTATTATATCACATTATTTGTATATACATGTGAAATAGAAAATGGAACCTTTGATGATAATTTGTAGAAATTAAAATATTATGCAGACGGATTATATTCGTGTGAAAAAACGTGCACCATGCCTAGAGAATCAAACTCACATCCTTAGAGGATAAAATATTTCCAAACTAGTTGATAGTGAGTTTATTTGTCATGCATGACTATATAGAGGATAAAGTCACATTTGAAAATATCCAAAAGGTATATGATCATGGTGGGGTCTCTTCATTGTCATTCCATTTCCCGAAAAAATATATTTTGGAGGATCTCGAAAACTAGGGTTTTTCTCAATGAGGCGCAATGAAATTTTTGAACAAGAGATTGATTTTCAAGAATGTTCAGTCGAGAAATTATTGGTAGTATGGTCACATGAACCTTGGCCAAATAGTCATGTGGGAGATTACCTATTTCCTTTATTCTGCTCGGTTTGGATTTTATTCCCCCAAAATTATTTGTAAACATGTCCCTGGATGGCTTGAGGAAGTGAGTTGCAACTCATGATAAAAATATAACCACACATTGGATGGATGAACTATTGATTGCATTGGATTAATGGCATTGGAATTAAGGTGGTGAGGCCTCTGTATTGTCATTATATTTCCTAGAAAAGTGTTTTTTGGAGGCACTTTGAAACTAGGGTTTTGCTCAATGAGGCACAATGCAATTTATGAACAAGAGATCGATTTTGAAGAATGTTGTGTCGGAATATTATGGGTAGTTTGTTCGCATGGGCCTTGGTCAAACAAACATGCGAGAGTTTACAGATTTTCTTTATGCTAGGCGGTTTAGATTTTATGCCCTTGGAACAAATTTCCAACATGTCCGTGAATTGCTTGAGGAGGCAAGTTGCAACTCCCAATAATACGATAACCGAGCCACAGATGGATGAACCATTGGTAGAATTGGATCTGAGGCACTGGGTTTTAAATAGTGGGGGCCATCCATTATCAATCCATTTCTTAGAAAATCAATTTTTGGAGGATCTATGAAACCAGGGTTTTTCTGAGTGAGACACACTACATTTTTTTAAGAAGAGGTCAATTTTTAAGAAGACTGTGTCAGGTGATTGTGGGTATATTTTTCATGCAGGCCTTTTCCAAATAGACATGTGGGAGATTAGGGAACTATGTTATGATTCTTGGTTTGGATGTTTTTCCCTAAACCAAATTGTCAACGTGTCCCTTAATGGATTGAGCACGTGAGATGCAACTTGCAATAAAACTCTAACTCTCCCTCTAATGGAAAAATCGCTAGTTACATTAGATTTGGGGCATCATATTTCAGTTATTTAGGTCGATATGTTTTCATTTCATTTCCTAGAAAAGAATTAGTTCGAGGATCTCCAAAACTAGGGTTCTTTTGGGTGACGAACAATGTAATTTCTAAACAGAACGTCGATTTTCAAGAACATTGTGCTGGGTTATTGTTGGTAGGGTGGTCATATGGGACATGGAAAAACAAATGTTTGGGATCTTACAAAACTCCATTAAGCTGCTTGGTTTGGATTTTATGACCCTAGACCAAATTTCCAACATATCCATGAATGCCTTGAGAAGGTGAGTTGCAAATCACAATAAAAATCTAAAACTCTATCCAGACCTCAGATGGATGGATCAAGTTTGAGCTAGTGGGGCCCCTCTTCTATCATTCTATCTACCAGAAAAGAATTTTTTGAAGGATCCTCGAAACTATGATTTTTCCCAATGAGGCACAGTGCAATTTCTAAAAAAGAGGTCGATTTTCAAGAACATTGTGTCAGGTGATTGTGTGTGGTGTGGTCATGTGGACCTTGTCCAATTAGACATGAGGGAGATTATGAAACTACATTATGTTGCTCGGTTTGTATTTTATACCCTTGGAACAAATAGCCAACATGTCCCTGGATGCATGTGGAACGAAGTTGCAACTCGTGGTAAAACACTAATCGAGCCTTGGATGGAGAAATCATCAGTTTTATTAAATCTAAGGCATTATTTTTAAGCCAGTGGGGTCCCTCAACTATCATGTCATTGCTTGGAAACATGTTTGTTTTAGAATCTTTGGAACTAGGGTTTTACTCAATGAGGCACAGTGCAATTTCTAAACAAGTGGTCAATTTTAAGGAACATTATGGCAATCGATTGTGGGTAGCGTGGTCATGTGGACCTTTTCCAAATAGATGTGTGGGATATTACAAAACTTCGTTATGCTTCCTAGTTTGAATTTTATGCCCCTTGACTAAATTTCCAACATGTCCTTGAATACCTTGCGGAGGCGAGTTTCAACTCGTAATAAAAATCTAACCTAGCCTCAGATGGACGAGTTGTCAATTTCATTGGAACCAGAGAACCAGGTTTCTACTAGTGGGGCTCCTCCATTGTCATTTTGTTTCCAAAAAAAAATGTTTTTTGGTGGATCTCTAGAACTAGGGTTTTTCTAAGTGAGGCATAGTGCAATTTTTGAACAAGAAATCGATTCTCAAAAACTTTGTGTTGGGTCATTGTGCGTAGAATGGTCACATGGACCTTGTCCAAATAGATATGTGGGAGATTACATAACTCTATTATGTTTCTTAGTTTGGATTTTATTCCACTGAACTAAAATGCCAACATGTCGCTGAATGGCTTGAGGAGGCAAGTTGCAACTCATGATAAATATATGATTGTACCTCATATGGATGAACCATTGCTTGCATTGGATCTAGGGAACCGGGTTTTAGCTAATGGGTCCTCTTCATTCAGAAAATTATTTGTTTAAGGATCTTCAGAAATAGGGTTTTTCTAAATGAGACATAGTGGAATTTTTGAATACGAGGTTGATTTTCAAGAAAATTTTGTTGCGTGATTGTGGTAGTGGGGTCGTGTCGCCTTTGGAAAAATTGATGTGTGGGATATTACAAAAATTTGTTATGCTACTAAGTTTCAATTTTATGTCCTTGAACCAAATTGCCAACATGTACCTGAATGGCTTGAGGATATGTGTTGCAACTCACGATAAAATTATAACCAGGACTTGGATTGATTAACCATCAATTACATTGGATATGAAGAACCGGGTTTTAGGTTCTGGGGCCTATCCATTGTCATTTTTTTTCCCAGAAAATCATTTCTCAGAGGATCCTCGAAACTAGGGTTTTTCTCAAAGAGGTGATTGTTGGTAGTGTTGTCACATGGGCCTTCGATAAACATATGTGTGGGAGATTATGGATTTCTTTTATGCTACTATCTTTGGATTTTATGCCCCTGGAAAAAAATGTCAACATGTCCCTGAATGGATCGAGAAGGTGAGTTGCAACTCGTGATAAAAATCTAACCATGCATCAGATGGAAGAACCATCAATTGCATTGGATCTGAGGCATCGAGTTTCATCTAGTGGACCTCTTTTATTGTCATTTTGTTTCTTGAAAAAGAGTTTGTTGAAATATCTCTATAACTAGGGTTTTTCTTAGTGAGGCACACTACAATTTCTGAACAAGAGGTTGTTTTCAAGAACATTGTTTAGGGTGATTATGGATAGTTTCGTCATGTGGGCCTTGTCCAAATAGACATATGGGAGCTTAAGGAACTCTATTATATTTCTTGCATTGGATTTTACACCCCCATACTAACTTCCCAACTTCTGGATCCTCGCCATAGGTGGGAAGACTCAAAACTTTGTTTATTGTATCATGTTCAATGGGTTAAGGATTATCCCACCATATATAACCTCCATACAATTTGGTAAGGAGGAAGAAAACACATGCCTTAATTGTTGGGGCTCAACCCAAATGGGGAGACTTGAGAAAGATAAGGATTCCATAATATCACATGGGCCTCACTCGATTCTGAATGACCACCTTCTCTATAGCACGATCTTTCTATAAAATGCATTCATACTTGTCGACTTTTATTTATGGGAACTAGTTTGGGTCATGCACATTATAATCTCCACATTTGAGCAGTGGGACTTTCCCCAATTTTGGCCCTTGAAAATCTACTCTCGATGTCATCAGTGGTTCTAGAATTGTATATTCTTTTACTTCTTTGGCATTCTTTTTTGCATGGGGATTACTCAAGGAATCCATCCTAGTTTTGGATGACCATGGTTTCTTAACTGTGTTCTGCAATCATGAAACACCTATGAGGGATTAACAACATGGGACAACTCACCTATGATGGGACCAAGGAGAGTATGATCTTCTATTCACTTTCCAATTCGAGATGAAAGACTACTATGGGAGATGAGTAGCGGGGGATAAAAGGAAGTATCATTGAGACAAACTAATACAATTATTTAGGACTATCATAATATTAATGTTGCATGATGCACAACTGACTTTCGAGTTACTTCCATCCTTTCCAATATGTCTATGAATTCCTTGAGGAGGTGAGTTGTAACTCGCAATAAAACTATAAACTATCCTTTGATTGATAAACCATTAGTTTCAATTGATCCATGTCACCAGGTTTCATCTATTGGGGTCGCTTCACCTTCATTTTGTTTCCAAGAAAAAAGTTTGTTGAAGGATATTCATAATAAGGGTTTTGAAGGGTTCAGAACAAGGCTTTTGGGTGGTGATGATTTTTCATAGGGATGATGTTTCTTAATATGGGGGCATCCACTAACCTACCAATGCTTCCTTAATCCTATGTATCACATATGTTTTCTCAATAGGAGTTGGAGGGAGTGAACAGGAAAATTTTCTTTCTAACAAAGAATTATATTGATTCACCAACTGAAGTTGAATGGTTGACCACACCAAGTTTGGCTTACCAAACAAATCCTATGATTTCTTAGGCAAGATGTTCATGTCAGATCCCAGATCCAACATAACAACATCCATCTCATAGCTTCCAATTTTAAGTGTCATATTGAACTCTCTTCATGTACACTTTTGTTTACTAACCTGGCACGTGTTTCTTTCTAGTAGGGGGGTTTATGTAGTTATAAATATCTCTTCTTCCCCCATCCAGGATTCTAACATATGCGTAAACATTTTCACAACATCAAGTTCACTTAACAACTTCAAACAATAGAGCAAGAAGTTACTTACTTGGTCTTGATTTTCTACTTCATGGCCCATGTTGAACAGTGCTTCTTCTTGCACCATGCACTTCATCTCTTTATGCACATGCTGCTCTATTTCCTTCTATTCATCTGATCATAATTCTTCTTGTCTGCAATCCTCTTCTAGTGACCTTTGTGTCATGTCATGTATCTCCTCACACACACGGGTTTTCTCCAAAGACATGTATGTGGTGCATTGCTACTCTTCACAGGTTCAAGCTTCCTCCAACAACCTATGTGTCACATGTTGTACTTCCTCCTAGAACCTGCTTCTGTTGTGAAAAACCAAACTTAGGAGTGAATTGTGATGCTTTTATAATATACACCTCCATCCTTTGGTCTGAAATCTCTCCATGCTCAACTTCCCTTTCTAATCTTCATCTATGCTCCTCTCTAGCACAACATTCTCTTCTAGACTTCCTCCTCATGTGATCTCGTTCCTCTTCATTCTAGGTCTGACCCTCATCTCATGCCCCTTTCTATCTCATTTTCGCTTCTCTGTTATGCTTTCTTCCTTAACTCATCTCTTCTTCTGTATCTTTTATCTCTCTTGATCCTCTTCTCTTTTCTGTCTGTTCTCTCTCTGACCTCATATCAACATATTTTGGATCCTCCTCAGTGGATCCATATCTTCTCTCTCTCTCTT
>JZKD02S2064549.1:197675-212608 GCA_000966675.3 Picea glauca
AAAAAAAAAAACTTTCTAGGAGAGTCTACATAGCCATCCTATCGATATCCATGCACATCAACCTTTTCTTCATGAAAAACATCTTGATACATAGTAGGAATTATTATATAAGCCTTCTCTAGAGACCTTTAGCAAACTTTCTTTCATCCTTTCTTAAAGAATCATTGTATTCTACAATAAAATTAATAATGTAGTCGTCCTTTACCTAAGAAAACCAAAAAATCAATTGCTCGATCCCACCTATTATCCAATTCCTTCATCCTATCAATTGTGATATTATCTCAAACCTGTGTTTCTTAATGCCTTAAAGTGGTATTGGTACCATTCTGCCTCTTTAACCATTCATACAATAAACATGGAAATTCTACAAAGAAACTTCCATGCATATCATTGTATATATACCTATTTTTCCATTGCTCCACATTAGTGATCATACCTTCAGTCTCTCACCAAGAATAGTCGTCTTATTTCACAATCAACCAATCTTGTCTTTCCTCCTAACATGGATACAACCTCATTCTCTGCCTTCGTAATTCAATAAAAAACCTTCCGGTCCTAGCAACAAAAATATTTGTTGGCTCGCTTGTGTGCACCCTTCTTAATGTTGGGGGGTTGATTACCTAGGGTTAATCCAGAGTTCACCAACTAAAACCCCAAGGCATCGACATATAAATTCTCCATCAAGTACTAAAGAAAGTGTCACTCGATATGTGATGAGAATCACAAACACCATTTGTTCTTGTGTCATTGATGAGGGGTTAAATTACACAAGGAATCCACTCAGGCTAACATTCATACGTTCCATTGCAATATACTTAAATATCAACAACATATAACATTAACACACACATTCATTGGACACATAATCAACACAGTAAAGGACAGGAATAGATGCAACTTGTATTTTAATCATTCCAACAATCACATACACGGACCAAGAGACTCATCATTTATCAAAAATAGTACCCTGTGCTCTCATACATTCTCATAATAACTCATTACAAAACATGTTCCATCTACGAAACAAAACAATAATTACAACCAGACTCTTACAAAACATAGTCAAACTCATCTCTCAATGATGATAACTTAGAGTGAATCTGCTAAATGAACAACAATCAACCATAACAATAGCAATAGTCTTAGCAACAACAACATCGACCTCTTCGCTTCTCTCGCACTCTATCACTTTCAACTCTGTTCCACTCACTCTATCGACTTTCAGTCCCACACGCTTCTACCACCTACATGTAGTCCACATAACCTCTTTGGATTCATGGAAGTCTTATCTAACTTTTCATCTCATCCGTTAACTACTCCATGATCTCTCATACTGCCTAAGTTAATCATCTAGGAAGATTTCTCAAAGATCCACTTCTTTATTCTAGCGTGCATATGGTATCTTCTTGATTTTTGGCATTCATAGTAGAACTCAGACTCCTGTGCATAGTAGGACTCAAGTTAGCACACAGAATTTATGTCATCTATTGTGTATTTGTTGGTGTGCACACAAAAGTATGGTGCACACACAATTATGTTTGTGCACACATGCAATCATTATCCCAAAAGTTTTCATCTTATCCAAGCATTATCTAAATTGTTAACTCAAGGTGAAATCATAAATCAATAGAGATAGCCATGGATATTCTGATTAATCCATGTGATTTGTCATTTTTATTATCCACTTAGATTCCTTTGACTCATCAATGGGGGTATTAAAATATGTAACTAAGATAACTTCAAAATCAGAAATTGGTTGTTTAGATAGAATGTTCTCGAAAAAATAGATAGTTAAAAATGAATTTGAAAATAGACTTTCAATTTCAAAGATATGTTGTCTTTAACGAAGAAAAAAGGTAACAAAAATGTCACATGGAAAGTAGAGGTCAATGGATATGGTGTTGGATGCATATATGGTATTACCAAGTGAACAATAAATTCTCATCATTCTCTAAATTTGGCTATAAACTTAAACTTTTCTTCCAATTAATCTTTAATAAGATGTTCAACATGTATAAAAAAAAATAGTCACATCCAATTGGATATGTGATGTATTGAAGGTAGGTGATGAAAAAAAACATAAATAAAATGGATCAAAGCGATGTTTGATGTTTAATTTTAAAAATAAATAATAAAAGAAAATGTTTTTTGTCAAAGCTAGTGAGATCGATGTTTCCTTTTGTATGGTGGTCTAGGTTCCATTATTGTGATTTTGTTATTCCATTACCACTCAATTAAATTAAGTAAATTCATCCTTTGAATTTAGTATAATTTTTTTAATGTTAAATTAAAATTTTATTTATATTTGTATTGATTTTTTTTTGTTCAGATTTTCTTTTTTATTTTATTCATAGGCCAGAACTACACACCCAATAAAGGACGTCAAAGTGCAGATCCACAGATCCACACTGCATGCCCAAAAGATGGACCTCAAATCTCCAACCCAACCTCCAAAGAGTAGCAAAATACCCATCAATCACTGCAGTAAACAACAGATCCCCATTCATTAGCAACATAGGCACTTGATCACCCAGTATAAGAGTTAGCCTTTCAAGTTCCCATTTTAAAGCCACCCGCCCGCAGACACAAAGGCAATGGATGATGGGATTGACCCAGTAAACCCATGAGTAGGGACAGGAGCATAGGTCGAGTCACGAGCAGGAGGGGATACTGTTTACCTTGTGGATCCCGAAGAGGCATAAAAGATGGTTGACTTATAACCAACATAAGCCAGTCCATAGACCCAATATATTTCCACCAAAGCTCCACATCAGAGATCCACCGATAAGTAAAATACCCATCATGTTCGATTGGCATAGTACCTCCCATCTAACCAGAGTCACATCTCTATGATATCAGAGAGCGAAAACCACACCCAAACCAAGGGTCGCATGATACCAATGGAGCACAGGATCATGTCCCTAACCGATAGGCAAGGCAAGGAGCCCACAGGGATGGAGCCACTAGAAAGGAAACAAGTAGAGACTCGCTAACAAGGGAAGAGGTGGGGGAAAAGCATAGTGGCCCACGGGGTCGAAGCCACGAGTAGACCAGAGCCCCTCCAGGCTAAGGCCCATGTACCAGTCTAGAATCGTTGAAGGAAGTCACATCGTCATGGAGAGAGGCAAAGTCGAGCGCCTGTGCGGGGGGAAACCATAGAAAATCTAATGGGCTCCTTATAATTTTATCCGCTAGAAAACCCTCGCCACTCCAATCGGCTCCTTATATTTTTATTGATTTAATAAATAAATGTATACATTAATAGAAAAAAATAATTTTTTTCTAAAATATATAAATAATTTTACCTTTATTAAATTAATATACAGAATTTATATTTCGGGAAAAAACAATTATAAATATCAGTGGGAAACCAATAAAAAATGAAATTAGGAATATATTTATTTTATAGCAAAGTAAAAAATATAACTAAATTGAAGCAAGATTAATCATATTTATATGAGTATATATTAAATATACAATATATGAATTTGGAAAGAAACTTAATAAAATTAAAGAAATTGTTTGGAAAATTATAACTAATCTACAAAACATAGCTTTTAATAAAAGTGCATAATGCTAATCTAAGTAGAAAATATTGTAAAATGTATAATATTCCATATTAGTAAAATAAATGGTAAACTAACATAAAGCATACTAACATAAACTGTGGCATAAAAAATATGGAGTTTCAATGCATAAAACTAACATAAATAAAAAATATTGTAAGGTGTATATGAATGTATAAAAAGTAGGAAGTTCCTTTCATAGATGCATACCATAAACTATAATCCAAAGTCAACATCTTACAACATATTATAATATGAGTAAAAACCACATACATACACCAATCAATCCAAAAATATTGCATTTTAAAATACAAAGTGTAAGTATAGACTATTAACAACAACATACATTGATAACCCATCTTAAAATAAAATCTTAAAAGATATAATAAAATGTTAAAAAAGACATCATTATGTATGGTATATTAAAAAAAATTGGGTAAAACTGTAAGTGTCATGGAAATTGGCTACAATAAAAAAGGAATTGAATTTTTAGTTGATTAATGATTTCCAAGACTACCAGAATGTCTAAGTAATACAGCCTGAGTGGGCCTGGCCTACTGGTTAAGAACATGTGTTTCCTCTTAAGAAGTCATAGGTTCAAAAACAGACATCATTATATGTTATCAATTTAGTAGAAATAAGTTGGTAACTTTAATGAGATATTTTGAAAATAATTAATTATAAAAATTGGTATTAGGATGCATATTTCTTCACCAATTTCATCAACATTGCAATTACCCATTTGACATTTTCTTTCACTACTATCAAAGATCCTTAGTTGAAGATGACATAATGAAATTTAGTAATAATAAAGAGTCATACATGTATTGTTCAAGAAATTGTCCATGATTTTGATATGGTTGCCAATACAATGGTGAGGGTAAAATGTTGTTTATCCTTGGTGCTTGAAAGCATGCCACACGAGACCAATCTAATGCGGAAAATTTCCTAGAACTAAGGCTAAAGAAACCTTGTTAGGCTTGCTGCAATTATATTCATTCAAGCACATTTTCTTTCATAAGGGGGATGGGATCAATAGTTGGAAATTATACTTTGGTGTAGAGATGAGGATTGATCATTATATGTACATCCATCCTGATGGCATAGGTACTTGTTACTCGGGTAGGGAAACTAAAGAAGCTCTCCATGCAAGTTATTCCAAGTTATGACATATTTTTAAGACATGGATTTAGAGGGATATTGTACGAATCGATAGGTTGTGGAAGTTGGAAGGTCCCTTACCACAATGAAGAAACACCAATTTTAAGTGGGATGAATGTTTTAGGGATTTGGATTTCACATTTCCTTGGAATGAACTAGGGACAACACCACTCACTCCACTCCATAACCATGCCACACATGTATATATTAACATGTATAAATTTTACAGATACCTATATGCCAAAATAACCATCTGTGTTAATCTATCAAATTTTAGTAGGTTTTTATTTATATATTCCTTTTTGTGAAGGATTCATAGTGCATCATATTTTAGTGGCATTATTATTATATCACATTATTTGCATATACATGTGAAATAGAAAATGGAACCTCTGATGATAATTTCTAGAAATCAAAATATTATGCGGATGGATTATATTCATGTGAAAAAATGTGCACCATGCATAGAGAATCAGACTCACATCCTTAGAGGATAAAATATTTCCAAACTAGTTGATAGTGAGTTTATTTGTCGTGCATGACTACCTAGAGGATAAAATGACATTTGCAAATATCCAAAAGGTAGATGATCATGGTGGGGCCTCTTCATTGTCATTCCATTTCCCTAAAAAGCATTTTTTGATTATCTCCAAAACTAGGGTTTTTCTCAATGAGGCACAATTCAATTTTTGAACAAGAGATTAATTTTCAAGAACGTTTTGTTGAGCAATTATTGGTAGTATGGTGGGAGCTTACATATTTTCTTTATTCTTCTCAGTTTGGATCTTGTGCCCCCGGAATTATTTGTAAACATGTCCCTGGATTGCTTAAGGAAGTGAGTTGCAACTCATGATAAAAATCTAACCTCACATTAGATGGATGAACTATTGATTGCATTGGATTTAGGGCATTGGAATTCAGGTGGTGGGTCCTCTCTATTGTCATTATGTTTCCCAAAAAAGTGTTTTTTGGAGGATCTTTGAAACTACGGTTTTGCTCAATGAGACACAGTGCAATTTATGAACAAGAGATCAATTTTCAAGAATGTTGTGCTAGAATATTATAGGTAGTTTCTTCACTTGGGCCTTGGTCAAACAAACATGTGAGAATTTACGAATTTCATTTATGCTAAGCGGTTTAGATTTTATTCCAAGAGAACAAATTTCCAACATATCCTTGAATTGCTTGAGGAGGCGAGTTGCAACTCCCAATAAAACTATAACCGAGCCACAGATGGATGAACCGTTGGTAGCATTGGATCTGAGGCACTGGGTTTTAACTAGTGTGGCCCATCCACTATCAATCCATTGCCTAGAAAATAATTTTTTGGAGGATCTATGAAACTAGGGATTTTCCTAGTGAGGCACACTACAACATTTTAACAAGAGTTCGATTTTCAAGAAGACCGTGTCAGGTGATTGTGGGTAGATTGGTCATGTGGGCCTTTGCCAAATAGACATGTGGGAGATTAGGGAACTATGTTATGATTCTTGGTTTGGATTTTTTTCCCTAGACCAAATTGTCAACATGTCCCTTAATGGCTTGAGCACGTGATATGCAACTCATGATAAAACTCTAACTCTTCGTCAGATGGAAAAATCATTAGTTGCATTAGATTTGGGGCATCGAGATTCAGTTACTCAGGTCAGTCTATTGTCATTTCATTTCATAGAAAAGAATTTGTCTGAGGATCTCCAAAACTAGGGTTTTTCTTAGTGAGGAACAGTGCAATTTTTAAACAAGATGTCGATTTTCAAGAAAATTGTGTCGGGTAATTGTGGGTAGTGTGGTCGCCTGGGACTTGGCCAAATAGATGATTGGGAGCTTACAAAAATCCATTAAGCTGCTTGGTTTGGATTTTATGACCCTAGACTAGATTTTCAACATATCCCTCAATGCCTTGAGAAGACGAGTTGCAAATCACAATAAAACTCTATCCATACCTCACATGGAAGAACTAGGTTTGAGCTAGTGGGGCCCCTTATTTGTCATTCTATTTCCAAGAAAAGCATTTTTTGAAGGATCCTCGAAACTAGGATTTTTCCCGCTGAGGCACAATGCAATTTCTGAACAAGAGGTCGATTTTCAAGAACATTGTGTTGGGTGATTATGGGTGGTGTGGTCATGTGGGCCTTGACCAATTAGACATGTGAGAGATTGTGAAACTACGTTATGTTTCTCGGTTTGTATTTTATACCCTTGGAGCAAATTGTCAACATGTCCCTGGAAGCATGTGGAATGGAGTTGCAACTCGTGGTAAAACACTAATTGAGCCTTGGATGGACAAATCATCATTTTTATTAGATCTAAGGCACTGGTTTTCAACTAGTGGGGTCTCTTGACTATCATTTCATTGCTTGAAAACATGTTTGTTGGAGGATCTTTGGAACTAGGGTTTGCTCAATGAGGCACAATGCAATTTCTGAACAAGTGGTCAATTTTAAAGAACATTGAGGCAGTCCATTGTGGGTAGCGTGGTCATGTGGACCTTGTCTAAATAGATGTGTGGGATCTTACAAAACTTTTTTATGCTACTTAGTTTGAATTTTATGCCTCTTCACTAAATTTCCAACATGTCCTTGAAAGCCTTGCGGAGGAGAGTTTCTACTTGTAACAAAAATGTAACCTGGCGTCATATGGACGAGTTCCCAATTTCATTGGATCCAGGGCACCAAGTTTCATCTAGAGGGGCTCCTCCATTGTCATTTTGTTTCCAAAAGAAATGTTTGCTGGTGGGTCTTTGGAACTAGGATTTATTTGAGTGAGGCACAGTGCAATTTTTGAACAAGAGATCGATTTTCAAAAACTCTTTTTTGGGTCATTGTGGGTAGAATGGTGATGTGGACCTTGTCCATATAGATATGTGGGAGATTACATAACTCTTCTATGTTTTTCAGTTTGAATTTTATTCCACCCGACTAAATTTCCAACATGTCCCTAAATGGCTTGAGGAGGCAAGTTGCAACTCATGATAAATATCTGATCGGGCCTTAGATGGACAAACCATTGGTTGTATTGGATCTAGGGAAATGGGTTTTAGCTCATGGGTCCTCTTCACCCAGAAAATTATTTGTTTAAGGATCTTCAAAACTAGGGTTTTTCTAAATGAGACACAGTGCAATTTTTGAACAAGAGGTTGATTTTCAAGAAAATTGTGTTGTGTGATTATGGTAGTGTGGTCATGTCACATTTGGATGAAACGATGTGTGGGATATTACAAAACTCTATTATGCTACTAAGTTTCAATTTTATGTCCTTGAACCAAATTGCCAACATGTACCTGAATGGCTTGAGGAGATGAGTGGCAACTCGCGATAAAATTCCAACCAGGACTTGGATGGATTAACCATCAATTACATTGGATATGAAGAAAAGGGTTTTAGGTCATGGGGCCTATCTATTGTCATTTTGTTTCCCATAAAACCATTTCTCAGAGGATCCTCGAAACTAGGGTTTTGCTCAATGAGGCATAATGCAATTTTTGAACAAGAGATCGATTTCAAGAACATTATTCGAGGTGATTGTTGGTAGTGTGGTCATGTGGGCCTTGGATAAACATATGTGTGGGAGCTTATGGATTTCTTTTATGCTACTCTCTTTGGATTTTATGCCTCCGGAAAAAATGCCAACATGTCCATGAATGGTTTGAGGAGGTGAGTTGCAACTCGTGATAAAACTCTAACCATGCATCAGATGGAAGAACAATCAATTGCATTCGATCTAAGGCATCGAGTTTCATCTAGTGGGCCCCCTGTCTTGTCATTTTTTTTTCCTGAAAAAAGAGTTTGTTCAAAGATCTCTGTAACTAGGGTTTTTCTTAGTGAGGCACACTATAATTTCTAAACAAGAGGTCAATTTTCAATAACATTATTTAGGGTGATTATGGGTAGCTTCATCATGTAGGCCTTGGCCAAATAGACATCTGGGAGCTTAAGGAACTCTATTATACTTCTCGGTTTGGGTTTTACACCCCCATACTAACTTGCCAACATGTCCCTTAATGGCTTGACTGGGCGATTTGGAAATCAAGATAAAACTATAACCAGGATTCGGATGGAAAAACCATCAACTGCATTAGATTCAGGGCATCGGGTTTCATCTAGTGGGGCCCATCCATTTTCATTCCATTTCCTAAAAATGTGTTTTTTCGAGCATCTTTAGAACTAGGGTTTTTCTCACTTGGGCATAGTTCAATTTATGAACAAGAGGTTAATTTCCAAGAACATTGTGTTGGTTGATTGTGGGTAGCATGGTCACTTGGGTCTTAGATAAATAGACGTGTGGGAGATTATGGAACTTTGTTATGCATCTCAGTTTGGATTTTATGCCCCCAGACCAAATTTCCAACATGTCTCTGAATTCCTTGAGGACGTGAGTTGTAACTGGCGATAAAATTCTAAACTGGCCTTCAATCGATGAACCATTAGTTTCAATTGATCCATGTCACCAAGTTTCATCTATTGGGGACCCTTCACCTTCATTTTGTTTCCAAGAAAAAAGTTTGTTGAAGGATCTTCAGAACAAGGGTTTTTCTCAATCATACATAGTGCAATTTATGAACAAGAGGTAGATTTTTAAGAAATTTGCATCGGACAATTGTGATTAGCATGGTCCCTTGCGTCTTGGCTAAAAACAGTTGTGGAATCTTACACAACTGGGTTATTATTCTCAGTTTGGATTTTATGCCCCCTATTAAATTGAGGAGGCGAGTTACAACTCATGATAAAAATATAAATTGGCCGCAGATGGATGAACCATTTGTTGAATTAGATATGAGGCATTAATTTTCATCTAGTTGTCTCCCTCCATTGTCATTCAAGTTTTTCAAAAAGCATTTTATGGAGGATCTTTGGAACTAACATTTTTCTTAATGAAGCACAGTGCAATTTCTGAAGAAGAGGTTGATTTTTTGAAATATTATGTTGGGTGATTGTGGGTAGGATGGTCACATAGGACATGGCCAAAAAACATAAGGGAGCTTAAGACACTCTTTTATGATGCTCGGTTTGGATTTTAATCCCCCGGAAAAAATTTCCAACATGTCTGTGAATGCCTTGAGGAGGCCAGTTGTAAATCATGATAAAAATCTAATTGGGATTCAAATGGATGAACCGTTGTTTAAATTAGATAAAAGGGACCATGTTTCATCTAGTGGGGCCCCTCCATTGTCATTCCATTTCCTGGAAAATAATTTTTAGAGTATATCTGAAACTAGGGTTTTCCTAAATGAGCCACAGTGCAATTTATCAACAAGAGTTCAATTTTCAATAACATTGTGTAGGATGATTTGATGATTTGACCCTATAGACTAGAGATCAAAGGTCAAGCCTTTGAAAGCTTTGATATTTTCTCTATTGAACATAAGTGGATCCGTAGAGGAGAAGAAACCACAATAGTTGTTGGATTGGCTTTGGAAACAGATACGGGCCATTGGATCAAACCTAGACAATAGGAGAAGCACAGTCAAGAGGTGATCATATTCAAGTCGTTGTATTTGAGCACCAGAAAATGTGATCTGTAGATCTCATAATTCATAGATTCGACACGTTTGGAAAGATTGGTCCTTGTGTTTCCAAAAAGAGAAAACCCTGAAGCTTGAAGTCCCAAAACATATCTCATCCATAGATCATAGAGTGAATAAGGACCATTTGTTTTTAATCCATTTGACACTTCGACTACCTATGAGAATTTGGAGGTAGCTGTTGCACAGTGATTGAAACCATGAAGCTTTGGAGAGTTAGATTTAATCTTCATCATTGATCAAATAGGGAAGTCTCAACCATATATATTCATCCTTTGCCAATTCGGCATTCAGGTGTTTGAGATTTTGGTGGTGGTAATTTGGAGCAAGGAAGCTCGAAGCTCCGAAGCCTGGAATTAATCACAATTCTTCACTGCAGGAGCAGTGCGATTTACAAATCACAGTTCAATGTTTGGTTTTCCAGGAGGCATTTTGTGTTGGATTTGTGTAAACCTCTGAAGCCCAAAGATGCGTATTAGATCTTACTTGTAGATCGTGGAGGGAGGATAATCCTCTCCCATAATCTAATTCAGGATATTCAAATCTAACCATTTACGTTAGAGAAGTGTAATTATAGGGAGAGGACCTACACCTACCGATCACGTCACCTTTATGACCAGGTTCTTTCGGTAACCACTCCGAGTGATTGGAGTGTTGTGTTTGGTGAATCCTCTGGAGTGTCGAAGTGTCATAGCCCCTAATAGAACCTTTCAACTAAGCACTCAATTATAGCCCAAGGTCATATTCCATTATCTTTGGGGAAAAGGGGTTAGTGCCCGTGGTATAAACCAGGGAGTAAAAGGAGCTTAGTATAAGCACCCATGGTTTTTTTGTGGACTTGCATAAGAAAATGAAAGGGCTTGTGTGCATCAGAGAGGATCCATTGAGGATCCGAGAGTTGATTCAACTTATGTGAATAATCCTAGACCAGGAGGTTGCGTGATCCCATAGGGGGTTTCCATCAGGAGGAGGCTATGGTAGTGAGGGTAAATCTAATTGTTAACACAAGAAACCGAACTTCCCCGCCACATCGTTCTAGAAAATTTTATATAGGGACATATATTCTTTCGATTCTTATGTATGATCTTGAAGGTTATTAATTGTGTTGTGAATATCAGGGATTACAACCCCGTGCTCCCCCCCTACATGTCCCATACTAGGTGTATACTTCCTCCTGTGCATCGTATCTTTCCTTGATGGTAACTTTTGGATCCTCACAATAGGTGGGAAGAATTGAAACTTTGTTTATTGTATCATGCTCAATGGGGTAAGGATTACCATGCCATATATAACATCCATACAGTTTCGTAAGGAGGAAGAAAACACATTCCTAAACTATTGGGGCTCAACCCAAATGGAGAGAGTTGAGAAAGATAAGGATTCCATAATTTCATAGGGGCATCACCCAACTTTGAATGACCACCTTTTATATACCATGATATTTCTAGAAAATGCATGCATACTTGTCGAATTTTATTTATGGGAACTAGTTTGGGTCATGCACATTATAATCTCCACATTTGAGAAGTGGGACTTTTCCCAATTTTGGCCCTTGAAAATCTACTCTGGATGCATAAGTGGTTCTAGAATTGGATATTATTTTATTTCTTTGGCATTCTTTCTTCCATGGGGTTTACTCAAGGAATCCATCCTAGTTCTGCATGACCATGATTTCTTAACTCTATTCTGCAATCGTGAAACACCTATGAGGGATTAACAACATGGGACAACTCACCTAGGGCGGGACTAAGGGGAGTATGATCTTCTAATCACTTTCCAATCTGAGATGAAATAATACTATGGGAGACGAGTAGTGGGGGATAAAAGGAAGAATCAATGAGACAAACTAATACATTTATTTAGGACTATCGTAATATTAATGTTGCATGATGCCCAACTGACTTTCAAGTTAATTCCCAGTCCTCATTATCAATTGATCGATAACCTCCTTGAATTCTCTCCATCGGAATTGTTTTAGTGTACAAAGATCAATCTCTGCAACCGTAATTCCATCCTTTCTATCGGCCAGTGTAATTAACTATTTTCTCATTCTAAATCAGGGAAATCTCTCCCATTACAATTGCATTAATGACTCAATCTTTCTAGAAATAAATTAAATCTATGTGGTGTAACTATTTGTCACATCCACCATCATTGCAACCAAACATTTTTTTCATTGAATATTTCAATACGATGTCAATGGATCTATACATATGCAGGTAGTGTTCTTTGGGAAGTGCCATGTGATGCAGGAGCATCGCCAACTCATCAAGCGAGCCAGCACATCGAGCGGAAGACAGCTGGACAAGCCAACACACATTTTTGAAAATACTTTGGATTTTTTGCGCAAAACTTAAATGAATCATTTAAGAGAAGGCACACTTGTATATTGTAATGGACCTTGAGCCTTTAAGCTCTCGTCCTTAGGTAGATGAGGCATTTAAGATAGTTAATGTAAAGTAGATACAATATTTAAGTCTAGATTTGATAGTTTAGAGTTTGAGAGGGAAAATGGATATAGACACCCTCATTGTATCATTGTAACATGTGGAGAGCAGAATCGAGAAAAGGAGCAAGAAGAGAAGAGCAGGCAGAGAGCTGTGTAAAGAACACCCATGTACAGATATTGAATTAATAGAAGAAATCTTTGATTCAATTCCATGGTGATGTGTTGTTTCTTTGTGTATTGATGTTTTGCTCATGAATGTTTTCTTCCTGTCATACATTTGCTTTTATATGATGTGTATGTGATTTCATGGTTGAATTGAAGTCTAAGAGGAAAAGTGAATGAGTTTCAATTGTTTTCTCTAAGTGAGCCAGAATATTCCTGCAAGGAGTGCAGTCGAATTGACTGCAAGGAGTGCGTTGACAGAAGGGTTCACTTAGAGATAAAAAAAATTCTCATTTCTTCGAAGGTGTAGGTAGGCACAGTGTCGTGCAAGGAGTGCGCAGGCCAAGCTAAGACTCAGAGTTGTGATTCTGAGTGAAGTATTGAAAGGACTGTTCTTGCAGGAGTGCGCAGAGTCGAATGACTTCAACACTTAGACAAGGTTGAAGATTTGCCGCAAGGAGTGCGTGCAAAGTTCTTTCTAGGAGTCGAGAGTCATAAGGAAACTCAGGAGGAGTGGACCTTCGAACTCATTGAGGGATAAGAGTAGGGGAAGTTGTCGTTGAAAGTTCAAGGGAAGCAAATAAAGTTGTGCCTTGAAAGGTCGGGAAGAAGAGGCATAAGTTGCGAGCAGGAGAACGAGTCCCGAAGAGAGACATCTTCGAGAAAATAACATAAGGAAGAACAAACGATCGAAATCTTTCAGGAGATTTCACGAAGTTTCCTGGGCTGTTGGATCTTGCGAAGGTGCAAGGAGGTTACGACGGAAGCGTATGAAGATTCTAAGCTCAGGAAGGGCAGGTCTGTCGAACGGGATCACGAGGACTGTTGGATCTACTCGTGGATCATCATGTCGGGAGTTCGTGAGTTGAAGACTCCAAATATTCACAAAAAAAGTTGTGATATTGCGAATCCCGAAGTCCTAATGAGATAAGGGATAGTCGGAAGGTCAACCTCGCACGTGTGTATCGAAATTTTGGCACATCGTGAGTCGGGAGTTGGAAATCTAAGAACTTGGCACCGCAAGTAGTTAGGTCATGATGGAGCCGAAGTCCCGATAAGGCGAGAGGAAGTCAGCATTGACTAACATATCGGGTCTCGGGGATTTGAAAGCCTAGCAAGTAAACGAGAACTTGCGAAGCCATGAGTTTCGATCCTTCGAAATTAGAGAAGGGAGGATAGCACGAAGAGAACCTGTGGGGTGCAGATTTCCCGAGAGGGAAATAGAAGAGCCTTGGAGCTCTTTGGGCTGAAAGGGAAGAAGGTCCTGAGGAGAGTGGTCGTGCTCCGAGGAGTACGGTTGCGTCACCATGCATGACTCCTACACACCCCTACATTATTTTTTCAAGTCTTAATCTATCTTGCTGACCCCTGGTGGGTGGTGATGCTTTTTCACAGGGATGATGTTTCTCAATATGGGGTCATCCACTAACCTACCAATCTTTCCTTAATCCTATGTATCGCATATGTTTTCCCAATAGGGGTTGGAGGGAGTGAACATGTAAAATTTCTTTCTAACAAAGAACACTAAGTTTTTATATCTATCTTTCACACATCCCATTGTTGCTTGGCCAACCAACATCTCTCACAGGAACACATGTATTGTAGTATGTCTACCCCTTTCCTGAACCTTTCTCAGATGGAATCTTCCATAGCTTCCCATTCACGAAGCTATGTCTGATACCCTTCCCACTACTACACGAGTATACCTATTAACATGGTATCAAGGATGTGTATCCGAGGAAGAGGGGAGTATGTTGCATCGAAAAAATGAAAGTATTGACTCAATCCATCATATCGAATCAATAGATCCAAAATTCATCTTAGGGCATAGCTGATCCGGATTATTTTCGGCACGAAATGAGAGCGGAGATATAATAAATAAATGCACAGAGATATCATGTATATCCAGTAATATAACATAAATCTATCAGAGATGAAACCATAAACACATAGATACATTAATACACGATTTCTATTAATGAAATAAATGTACAGAGACTGTAAAAATACAGAGTGAAAGACTCGCTAGAATGGTGGCATCTTATCTCTGAGAAGAGATGTGACGGCTACTCGC
>JZKD02S2064549.1:214448-227926 GCA_000966675.3 Picea glauca
AACCCTAGGAGATGAAGCGCCAAAAGTCATGTGGGCCCCGTTTGGGTAAGTTGGTGCATCAACTTCCCGGGGTCATAACTTTTGCATACGATCTCCGTTTTAGGCGTGTGATAGCCCGTTGGAAAGGTATCATCGAGGATATTCATTTTGGGGGCTCAATATGCCTTTGGCTATCATTGAGAACCTTTATCTCAAAAAAACTTCATTTAGGCCCTCAAAATGGCCCCGGATGTGAAAACCTGCTAAAAATAGTAAATTGCCAAAATGGCCAGAAAACTATTTTGAGAAATTTGGAAAAGGTGGGTGGCCCCCGATATCCACCTAGATCAATAGCAGTGGTAATGCACATGCACCGCCTATTAGCGACTTCATGAAATTTTATGTTACCACCTCTACATGGCATCCTTTGAATCAATACCATATGACTTCACATGTCTCAAACTCAGCTCCCCATCTATTGAGGGATTGATGTAATCTTCCCTGCGCCCTGTGATCTGGTATATATTTTCAATGACAGAGCTATATGCATCCACATTCACTGGCTCATTTTACCTGTCAATTAATTTGGATCTAATGGCACAATAACATGGAAGGTGGTTGTCTCTAATGACATCTCTATCTTCTTCATATACAACTCAACATTGTTGTCAAATGCCAAATCAATTCCAAGTAGGGAAGGGTAGGCATCAAATTCATATATTATATCTATCACTTCAAAGGCTTCCTTCGTCTTCACACTTTTTATGTTCACTTCAACCTACTCCATTCGACCTATAGGAAAAAAATTATATTGACTTGCCAACTGAAGCTTAATTGTTGACCACACCAGGTTTGCTTTACCTAACAAATCCTAGGATTTCTTAGGAAATATGTTCATGTCAGATCCCAGATCCAACATGACAACATCCATCCCATAACTTCCAAATTTAGGTGTCATCTTGAACTCTCTTCCTGTGCACTTTTTTTTACTGACTTGGCACATGTCCCTTTCTAGTAGGGGGTTTGATATAGTTATAACTCTCCCTTCTTCCCCCATGCAGGTTTCTAGCATATGAATAAACATTTTCACAACAGTTTCTACTTCATGACCCATGTTGCACAATCCTTCTTGTCTCACCATGCACTTCAGTTGTTTATGCACATGCTACTCTATTTCCTTCTATTCATTTAATCATAATTCTTCTTGTATGAAATCCTCTTCTAGTGACCTTTGTGTCATGTGATGTATCTTCTCACACACATGAGTTCTCTCCAAATACATGTATGTGGCACGATGAACCTATTCATAGGTTCAAGCTTCCTCCAACAACCTACGTGTCACATGTTATACTTCCTCCTAGACTCGGGCCTCTAATAGAAACCTTTGTGTTGTGCATTGTAACTCTTCTCATGCTAATTCATCCTATAAATCCTTATGTGTGTCACGTACAACCTGCTTCTGTTGTGAAACACCAAACTTAGGAGGGAATTGTGATGCCTTTCCAATCTACCCCTCCATCCTTTGGTCTAAAATATCTTCATGCTCAACTTCCCTTTCTAATATTCATCTATGCTCCTCTCTAGAACAACTTTCCCTTCCAAACTTCCTCCTGGCGCAATCTCTTTCCTCTTCATTTTGGTTTTGACCCCTCATTTCATGCCCCTTTCTATCTTTTTTTCTCTTCTCTGTTATGCTTTCTTCCTTAAATCAACTCTTCTTATGTATCTTTTAGCTCTTTCTATCCTCTGATATTTTTTTTCCATTCTCTCTGTGACCTCATCTCAACATCTTTTGGATCCTCCTCAGTGGATCCATATCATCTCTCTCTCTTCTCCCCCTTCTTTTCACCCCCCCCAAAAAAACAAAAAACATTCTAGGAGAGTCTACTCATCCATCCTATTGATATCCATGCACATCAACATTTTCTTCATGAAAAACATCTTTATCCACAGTAGGAATTCTCATAGAATCTTTCTCTGAGGGCCTTTAGCAAACTTTCTTTCATCCTTGATTAAATAATCATTGTATTCTACAATAAAATTAATAATGTAGCTGTCCTTTACCTAAGAAAACCAAAAATCAATTGCTCGACCCACTTATTATCCAATTTCTTCATCCTATCAATTGTGATTTGATATAAAACTTTTGTTTCTTAAGGCCTTAAAGTTGTATTGGTAGCATTCTTCCTCTTCAACCATTCATACAATACACATGGAAATTCAACAAAGAAAATTTCATGCATAACATTGTATATATACCTATTCTTCCATCGTTCCACATCAGTGATGATACCTTCAGTCTCTCACCAAGAATACTGATCTTATTTCACAATAAAGAAATCTAGTATTTCCTCCTGAGATGGATACAATATCATTCTCTTCCTTTGTCATTCAATACAAAACCTTCAGGTCCTAGCAACGAAAATAATTTTTAGCCCACTTGTGTGCATCCTTCTTAATGTTGGGGGGTTGATTACCTAAGGTTAATCCAGAATTCACCAACAAAAACCCTAAGGCATCGACATATCAATCCCCAATCAAGTACTAAAGAAGGTATCACTCGATATGCAATGAGAATCACAAACACCATTTGTTCTTGTGTCAGTGATGAGGGGTTAAATTACACAAGGAATCCACTCAAGCTAACATTCATACATTCCATTGCAAGATACTTAAATATCAACAACATATAACATTAACACACACATTGATTGGACACATAATCAACACAATACACGACAGGAATATATGAAACTTGTATTTCATTCATTCCAACAATCACATACATGGACCAAGAGACTCATCATTTATTAGAAACAATACCCTACACTCTCATACATTATCACAATAACTCATTACAAAACTTGTTCCATCTACCAAGAAAACTTAGATCGAATATCCTAAATGAAAAACAATCAACCACAACAATGGAAATAGCCTTAGCAACAACAACATCAACCTCTTCTCTTCTCTCGAATTCTATCACTTTTAACTCTGCTCCACTCACTCTACTAACTTTCAGCCTCGCACGCTTCTACCACCTGCATACAGTCCAAATGGCCTCTTTGGAATCATGGAAGTCTTATCTAACTTTCCATATCATCCATTAACTGACTCCATGATCTCTCATACTTCCTAAGGTAATCATTTGTGAAGATGTCCCGAATATCCTCTTCTTTATTCTGACGTGCATATGGTATCTTCTTGATTTTCTGCATGCATAGTAGAACTCAAACTCGCATGCATAGTAGGACTCAAGTTAGCGCAAACAAATTATGTCATCTATTGTGTATTTTTTGATGTGCACACAAAACTATGGTGTAGGCACAACTATGTTTGTGCACACATAGAATCGTTATCCCAAAAGTCTCCATCTTATCCAAGCATCATCTAAGTTGTTAACTCAAGGTAAAATCATAAATCAATAGATATAAGCATGGGTATTCTCATTAATCCATGTGATTTGTCATTTTTATTATCCATTGAGATTTCTTTGACTCGTCAATGGAGGTATTAAAATATGCAACTAAGATAACTTCAAAATCAGAAATTGGTTGTTTAGATAGAATGTTCTAGAAAAATAGATAGTTAAAAATGGATTTGATTAAAAGTGTGGTAAATTTATACCTAATATCAAAATTTACATTTTTAATTGATTTTATTGTAAATTTAAGCAAATATTAATTTGAGAACAAAATTTTGACGAAAAGAAATAGATAAAGAACATGCTCTTTGGAAATAACATCGATGTGTCATGACTCATTACACAATAACAAAAAAAAATAATGCATGCATGTGTCATTACACAATAACAAAAAAATAAAAATCTTTTGGTGGTGATATCCGGTGTGGGATTAGGAGAATTCACACTAATGTTATGATTTTAGTTTTAGATCGATTTTAAAATTATTTAAATAATTGAATTTTTCAAATAATAATAAAAAAAAAAGAATTTTAACTTACTAAAAATGTAACTATTTGAATATCACATGTTCAAATTTAGAAGGGGTAGGGTATGTACACATCCTTAGACTTAACCAATAAAATCGTTGGGTGGAGAGGGTCTCATACACTACTTTGGTGTATGGCTTGATGTTGACCTTAAAAATAAATAATAATTATTATTATTATTATTATAAAATGCATCTCATATTCAAGCTTGTAATGAAGAGTTGTCCCCGAGGTATAGGACCATCGCTGATGGAGTTTGTTGTTAAGGCACTCTGTGATGTTAAAGCCAACGGTTCTTGTGGGGAAAAAATATCCAACCATGTTAAGATTTCATGTAACTCAACAAACAGGTCGCAAACAAAAAAAAACTTATAATGAAGAGTTTCTTTCAACTTTGTAACCTCAATATTGAAACATTTATACCCCTTAATCTCAAAATACATCACATGGTATGCAAATAAGCCTCATTCGATAATAAAATTGAAAAAATAACCAAAAAAGTGGAAGTTTTAGTGGCAAAAAATAATTACCCCTATACAACTCGATCCCATTCAACTTTAACATTATAATAAAGAGTTTCTATCAACTTTATAGATCCAACCTTGAAACATATGACCCGCTTAATCCAAAATTTCCTAGAACTAAGGCTAAAGAAATCTTGTTAGCCTTGCTGCAATTATATTAATTCAAGCACATTTCCTTTCATAGGGGCGATGGGATCAATAGTTGGAAATTCTACTTTGGTGTAGAGATGAGGATTGATCATTATATGTACATTCATCCTGATGGCATAGGTACTTGTCACTCTCATAGGGAAACTAAAGAATATCTCCATGCAAGTTATGCCAAGTTATGAGATATTTTTAAAACATGGATTTAGAGGTATATTGTACGAATGGATAGGTTGCAGAAATGGGAAGGGCCCAAGTAGCAAAATGAAGAAACACCAATTGTAAGTGGGACGGAGGTTTTAGGGAATTGGATTTCGCAATTTCCTTGGAATGCACTAGGGACAAAACCACTCACTCCACTCCATAACCATGCCACACATATATATATATTAACATGTATAGATTTTATAGAGACCTAGGTGCCAAAATAACCATCTTTGTTAATCTATCGAATTTTAGTAGGTTTTCATTTATATATGCCCTTTTGTGAAGGATTCATAGTTGATCATATTCTAGTGGAATTATTATTATATCACATTATTTGCATATACATGTGCAATAGAAAATGGAACCTTTGATGATAATTTGTAGAAATCAAAATACTATGTGGATGGATTATATTCATGTGAAAAAACTTGCACCATGCATAGAGAATCAAACTCACATCCTTAGAGGATAAACTATTTCCAAACTAGTTGATAGTGAGTTTATTTGTCGTGCATGACTATATAGCGGATAAAATCACATTTGAAAATATCCAAAAGGTAGATGATCATGGTGGGGCCTCTTTATTGTCATTCCATTTCTCGAAAAAGCATTTTTTGGAGGATCTCCAAAACTAGGGCTTTTCTCAATGAGGCACAATGCAATTTCTGAACAAGAGATTAATTTTCAAGAACGTTGTGTCAAGCAATTATTGGTAGCATGGTCACAAGAACCTTGGCCAAATAGACATGTGGAAGCTTATGTGTTTCCTTTATTCTGCTCGGCTCATATTTTATGCCCCCGAAATTATTTGTAAACATGTCCTTGAATGGCTTGAGGAAGTGAGTTGCAACTCATGATAAAAATCTAACCACACATCAGATGGATGAACTATTGATTGCATTGGATTTAGGGCACTAAAATTCAGGTGGTGGGGCCTCTCTATTGTCAATTATGTTTCCTGGAAAAGTGTTTTTTGGAGGATCTTTGAAACTATGGTTTTGTTCAATGAGGCACAGTGCAATTTATGAACAAGAGATCAATTTTCAAGAATGTTGTACCAGAATATTATGGGTAGTTTGTTCGCATGGGCCTTGTCAAAAAAAACATGTGAAAGTTTACGGATTTCCTTTATGCTAGGTAGTTTAGATTTTATTCCCTTGGAACAAATTTCCAAAATGTCCATGAATTGCTTGAGGAGGTGAGTTGCAACTCCTGATAAAACTATAACCAATCCATGGATGGAAGAACCATTGGTAGAATTGGATCTGAGGCACTAGGTTTTAACTAGTGTGGCCCATCCACTATCAATCCATTGCCTAGAAAATCATTTTTTGGAGGATCTATGAAACTAGGGTTTTTCTTAGTGAGGCACACTGTAATTTCTGAACAAGAGGTCGATTTTAAGGAAGACTGTGTCAGGCAATTTTGGGTAGATTGGTCACATGGGCCTTAGCCAAATAGACATGTGGGATATTAGGGAACTATGTTATGATTCTTGGCTTGGATTTTTTTCCCTAGACCAAATTGTCAACATGTCCCTTGATGGCTTGAACAGGTGAGTTGCAACTCGCAATAAAACTCTAACTATCCCTTGGATGGAAAAATCGTTAGTTGCATTATATTTTGGGCATCGGGTTTCAGCTATTCAATTCGGTCTTTTGTCCTTTCAATTCGTAGAAAATAATTTGTCCAAGGATCTTCGAAACTAGGGTTTTTCTCAGTGAGGAATAGTGCAATTTCTAAACAAGACGTCGATCTTCAAGAACATTGTGTCGGATAATTGTGGGTAGTGTGGTCACCTGTGACTTGGTCAAATAGATGTTTGGGAGATTACGAAACTCCATTAAGCTGCTTGGTTTGGATTTTATGACCCTAGACCAAATTTCCAACATATCCTTGAATGCCTTGAGAAGGCGAGTTTCAAATCACAATAAAACTCTATCCAGACCTCGAATGGAAGAACCGTCGGTTGCATTAAATATAGGGCACTGGGTTTGAGCTAATGGGGCCCCTCTTTTGTAATTCTATTTCCCCAAAAATCATTTTTTGAAGCATCCTCAAAACTAGGATTTTTTCGAGTGAGGCACAATTCAATTTCTGAACAAGAGGTCGATTTTGAAGAACATTGTGTTGGGTGATTGTGGGTAGTGTGGTCATGTGGGCCTTGGCCAATTAGACATGCGAGAGATTATGAAACAATGTTACGTTGCTCAGTTTGTATTTTATACCCATGGAATAAATTGCCCACATGTCCCTGGATGCCCATGGAACTGAGTTGCAACTCAAGGTAAAACACTAATATAGCCTTGGATGGACAAATCATCGGTTTTATTATATCTTAGGCACTGGTTTTCAGCGATTGGGGTCCCTCGACTATGATTTAATTGCTTGAAGACATGTTTGTTAGAGGATATTTGGAACTAGGGTTTTTCTCAATGAGGCACGCTGCAATTTCTCAACAAGTGGTCAATTTTAAAGAACATTGTGGCAGTCGATTGTGGGTAGCATGGTCATGCAAAATTTTTCCAAATAGATGTGTGGGATATTAGAGAACTTCATTAGGCTTCTTAGTTTTAATTTTATGCCCCTTGACTAAATTTCCAACATGTCCTTCAATGCCTTGCGGAGGCGAGTTTCAACTTGTAATAAAAATGTAACCTGGCCTCAGATGGATGAGTTGTCAATTTCATTGGATCCAAAGCACCAGGTTTTAGCCTATGGAGCCCATTCATTGTCATTTTGTTTCCAAAATAAAAAAAATTGGGTGGATCTCTGGAACTAAGGTTTTTCTTAGTGAGGCACAGTGCAATTTTTGAACAAGAGATCGATTTTTGAAAACTCTGTGTTGGGTGATTGTGGGTAGAATGGTCATGTGGACCTTGTCCAAAAAGATATGTGGGAGATTACAAAAATCTACTATGTTTCTCGGTTTGGATATTATTCCACTGGACTAAATTGCCAACATGTCCCTGAATGGCTTGAGAAGGCAAGTTGCAACTCACGATAAATATAAGATCGAGCCTCGGATGGATGAACTATTGGTTGCATTGGATCTTGGGAACTGGGTTTCAGCTAATGGGTCCTCTTCACCTAGAAAATTATTTGTTTAAGGATCTACAAAACTAGGGTTTTTCTCAATGAGACAGACTGCAATTTTTGAACAAGAGGTTCATTTTCAAGAAAATTGTGTTGTGTGATTATGGTAGTGTGGTTGTTTCATATTTGGAAAAACTGATGTGTGGGAGCTTACAAAACTTTGTTATGCTACTCATTTTCAATTTTATGTCCCCGAAACAAATTACCAACATGTACCTAAATGGCTTGAGGAGATGAGTTGCAACTTACGATAAAATTCTAACCAAGACTTGGATGGATTAACCATCAATTACATTGGATATGCAGAACTAGGTTTCAGGTGGTGGGGCCTATCAATTGTTATTTTTTTCCCCAGAAAATCATTTATCGGGGTATCCTTGAAACTAAGGTTTTTCTCAAGGAGCCATAATGCAATTTTTGCAAAAGAGATCGATTTTCAAGAACATTATTCCAGGTGAATGTTGGTAGTGTGGTCATGTGGGCCTTGGATAAAAATATGTGTGGGAAATTATGGATTTATTTTATGCTACTCTCTTTGGATTTTATACCCCCCAAAAAAATTGCCATCATGGCCCTAAATGGCTCAAGGAGGTGAGTTGCAACTTGTGATAAAACTCTAACCATGCATTGGATGGAAAAACCATCAATTGCATTGGATCTGAAGAATCGAGTTTCATCTAGTGGGCCCCCTCCATTGTCATTTTGTTTCCTATAAAAGAGTTTGTTGAAAGATCTCCATAACTAAGATTTTTCTTAGTGAGCCACACTGCAATTTCTAAACAAGAGGTTGATTTTCAAGAACATTGTTTCGGGTGATTATGGGTAGCTTCACCATGTGGGCCTTGGCCAAATAGACATATGGGAGCTTAAGGAACTCTATTATACTTCTCTCTTTGTATTTTACACCCCCAGACTAACTTGACAACATGTCCCTTAATGGCTTGACTGGGCGAGTTGCAAATCACAATAAAACTATAACTAGGCTTCGAATGGAAGAACCATCAACTGCATTAGATTCAGGGCACCAGGTTTCAACTAGTGGGGCCCCTCCATTTTCATTCCATTTCCTAAAAATGTGTTTGTTCGAGAATCTTCGGAACTAGGGTTTTTCTCACTCAGGCCTCTTATGGATGAACCATCAGTTGCAATTGATCCATGTCCCTAGGTTTCATCTATTGGAGCCCCTTCACCTTCATTTTGTTTCCAGGAAAAGGTTTTTTGAAGGATCTCCGTAACAAGGGTTTTTCTCAATCAGGCACAGTGAAATTTATGAGCAAGAGGTAGATTTTCAAGAAATCTGCATCGAACAATTGTGATTAGCATGGTCCCTTGCTTATTATCTAAAAATACTTGTGGAATCTTACAAAACTTGGTTATTCTTCTCGGTTTGGATTTTATGCCCCCTAATTAGATTTCTAGAATGTACCTGAATGGATTGAGGAGGCGAGTTGCAACTCATGACAAAAATATAACCTAGCCTTAGATAGATGAACCATTTGTTGAATTAGATTTGAGGCATCAGGTTTCTTCTAGTTGGGTTTGTCCGTCGTCATTTAGGTTTTTGGAAAAGCATTTGTTGGAGGATCTCTGGAACTAGTGTTTACTTAATGAGGCATAGTGGAATTTCTGAACAAGAGGTCGATTTTTTGAAACATTATGTTGGGTGATTGTGGGTAGGATGGTCACATAGGCTTTGGCCAAAAAAACATGAGGGATCTTACAAAACTCCATTATGTTGCTCAGTTTGGATTTTATTCCCCCGGAAAAAATTGTCAACATGTTCGTGAATGAATTAAGGAGGTGAGTTGTAACTCCAATAAAAATATAATCGGGCTTTAGATGGATCAATATTTGTTTGAATTAGATCCAAGGGACCAGGTTTCATCTAGTTAAGCCCCTCAGTTGTCATTACATTGCCTGGAAAAGAATTTTTAGAGGATATTCAGAACTAGGGTTTTGCTAAATGAGCCACAGTGTGTTGGACAACTGAGAGGGGGGAGTGAATCAGTTGTTACTGTGCTTAAACAATTATGTTGTTTTTGAAATCTTTACAAGGCACTCAATGATGATCACAATAATGAAGAGAAATAAACAAAGGCAAATTCAGCATCAGTCACATATATGAGAAAGACAGAGATAGATAGTTCCCGAGGAAACCCATACAGGGTAAAAACCTCTTTTTCTTTATACGATAAGTATTATCTACATTATTTACATTATCATACATATGAGCACTAACTCATTGTGAGGCTACAACCTCTTCTTTTTCAAGCTACAACTTGTTGAGAGCACTGACTCTCTGTTTTCTCTAGCACCCACTAGAAGGAAGCACCAACTCCCTGGTTTCTCTAGCACCAACTAGAAGGAAGCACCAACTCCCTAGTTTCTCTAGCACAACTAGAAGGAAGCACCAACTGCTTGTGTTCAAGAACCCACTTGAACCTTTGAGGACACCAGTCCTCCCTAGAAGCTCCCAACCACCCTGAATAATAAATTCTTTGTCACTGAAACTTATTACAGTGATATAAAATAATTCAATGGATTACCCGCCCTATTGTTGTTTTGTTACGCTGCTCTTCCCTGTCTGCATCAGTGTCTTCTGCCTTTTATACACTCTACACCATATCCCTTTGATGCAACCTTCCTCTACCATGCATCTCTACTCCTGTGCTCTACCTCCTTGCTCACACTTGAATCCTCCCCATGACAACAACACCCATCTCTTCTTTGTTCATCATTCTAATTATACCTGTGCTCCTTGTGCATGCAATATTTACCATGCCTCTGCATGCACACTCCATGCCAAATTCCTCCTCCACTTGAGTGCTCTGTCTTATCATCATCGTGACTTTTCAGCTTCTCTGGTCGTTTTCCACCATACGTCCAGCATCACTGGGTGTTCTGCTGAGATTTCTCAACCTCTCTGGCAGTTGAGACTCCTCATCTTCTTTGGCATAGTCAAGATTATGCCTTCCTAAGTTTGGGGTGAAAATGCACCTTTTGGATATGCAGCGAGCAAATCTAGGCGGCCAGAATCTGTGCTCCCAAATCTACGGTCGGGATTGGATTCCGGATACCCCTGCCTTTCTACCTTTAAGTGGAGGAGGAGGAGTTCGGAATCGGGCACGCATCTCTCGAGCGGCCATGAATAGAATGCCCAGATCAATAGTGCTCAAGCGATTTCGGACCCCCTTTTCCATCCTGCCTTTAATTAAAGGGGGGGGGTCCGAAATGGTGGGGTGTTGACGAAGGGCCCCATTCCTGTCATGTCACCTTTTGTATCATTCTCCCCCCCCCCTTTCCATCTGTTCTCCACCTGACCATGCGACAAGGCTCATTCCCTTTATCCCCTCCTTATGCTCCGACATCTGTCCATCTCCCGATTTGCGAAACTCCGAAGTGGTGTAAATCTGCTGACGTCACACGTGGATTGACACATGTTGAATACTGTCACGTGTCACTCTGATTCGTGACTTACATGTGCCTGAAATGTTGAATCAGTCTGACACTTGTCATTACCTGGTTGTGCCACGTGTTCCTAGCTGACGTGGTATGCTCACGTGAGTCAGATCGACGGTCTAGATCACATCTTGATATGACGGCTGCGATTAAATCGCAATATCGCATATCGCGATTTCGGGATTCCTGTGGTTATTATTCTTTGACATCTTCAACTCTTGATCCACGAAACTCCGAAATGGAATGAGATCAATGGTCCAGATCAGACCTTGATCTAACGACTCGGATTACGTCATGATTTTTCATATTGTGATTTCGGGATTCTTGTGATTGATATTACTTGACATCTCGAACTCTCGATCCGTGAAACTCTGAAATGGAGTTGGATCAACGGTGCAGATCACATCTTGATCTGATGACTGTGGTTATTCACGATTTCACATATCGCGATTTCGAGAGGTTAGGGAACCCCTTTTCTTTGACTCTCCAGTCAGCGAAATATTGATCTGTGTCCACGTGTCCTGCCTGAAGATGGACGGTCCTCCTTCTTTCAGGATTTTCTAAGCCCTCTACTCCTTGCACTTTAAAGAATGTGTAGGTTCTCCTCAATCCAACAGTGGTTGGACCCTGTGCTCAGATCTAATGCCCGAGATCTATCCTCCATATCTGTGTGCTCCTCTTGTCTACATTGATATCAGACGGTCATCGAGAATTTGGGATAGGATCCAACGATCACTGACGCTTCTCCTCCAATCTTATGCATCCTCCTTACTTGGAAGAATTTCTAGGTGTCAAAGGCCTCGACCTTTGATCCACCTGTGATCCTAAGTACGTTATCTCCCTTGAGCTTTATCCATGAGTTAACCTCATCCCTGGTGCACACCTACGCACTACATTCGACTCTGTGCTAATTCCTCCTGAACTTACTTTGTTCCTGTTTTTCCATCGATGCACACTCTGATCCTGCCATCAATGACAAGCACATACTTCTTATAAATCATGCCAACCATCCTCTACACTATCCCTTCTGATCTTATTGATCTTTCTCTGCAGCGTCTTCCCAAACTACTTCTGATACCCATCTATTACATTCTTCCTATACTCATGCCATCTTCACTGTTGTACTTTCCATCAATGACAAGCATATGCTACCTATTAAACATTTGCCAACAATCTCCCCCTTTGGCATTGATGGCAACTAAGGCACCCGAATTCTATTCTCCCCCTTTGACATCAATGTCAAAGAGGAGACATGCTTCCCTTGAGCTATTGCAGTAATTTTAGGAGGCATTAGATATTCAAACAATACAAAACTCCCCTTAACAAGATGGACTCTTTTAGGTGTGAAACGAAATGACACCCATCTTCTGTCTGAGATATTCAAATAGTGTCTTGGCTAGGGGCTTAGTAAAGATGTCTGCAATTTGTTCTACAGTGGGAATGTAATGGACCTGAACAATTTGATTGGTGACCTACTCTCTCAAAAAATGATATTTTATGGGAATATGTTTTGTCTTGGAGTGGAAGATAGGATTTTTAGACACACTGATGGCACTAGTGTTGTCACAATGAATTGGGATCGGTGCAGTATATTTTACCTTTAAGTCTGCAAGTGTATGAATCATCCATAATACCTGAGTGCAATAGGTAGCAGCAGCAATGTACTCTGCCTCTGTGGTTGATAAAGAAATGGAACCTTGTTTTTTACTAAGCCAGGCTACTAAGGAGTCACCCAAGAAGAATGCTCCTCCACTGGTGCTTTTTCTCTCATCAACACAGTTTGCCCAATCTGCATCTGAATAAGCAGTGAACTAAAGACTTTGATTTCTGGGATACCATAGACAATAAGTCATTGTTTCTTTTAAATACCTGAATATCCTTTTGACAGCTTGCAAATGAATCTATTTATGTGCAGCCTATTATCTTCCTACCATTCCTACAACATGCATTATGTCTGGGCGAGATGTTGTGATGTACAACAGGCTTCCTATCATTGATTGGTATGAGCTTTGATCAACATCAGGTGAATCATCATCCTTGCTTAGTTTACATCTAGTTACCATAGGTGTACCCACAGGTTTAGAATCTTCCATTTGAAACCTTTTCAGCATTTCT
>JZKD02S2064549.1:232119-261201 GCA_000966675.3 Picea glauca
AGTTCCCGAGGAAACCCATACAGGGTAAAAACCTCTTTTTCTTTATATGATAAGTATTATCTACATTCTTTACATTATCATACATATGAGCACCAACTCATTGTGAGGCTACAACTTCTGGTTTTGCAAGCTGCAACTTTCTGAGAGCATCGACTCTCTGTTTTCTCTAGCACCCACTAGAAGGAAGAACCAACACCCTAGTTTCTCTAGCACCAACTATAAGGAAGCACCAACTCCCTGGCTTCTCTAGCACCAACTAGAAGGAAGCACCAACTCCCTGGTTGCTCTAGCACCAACTAGAAGGAAGCACCAACTCCCTGGTTGCTCTAGCACCAACTAGAAGGCAGCACGAACTCCCTGTGTTCAAGCACCCACTTGAACCTTTGAGGACATCAGTCCTCCCTAGCACCTCCCAACCACCCTGAATAATAAATTCTTTGTTACTGAAACTTATTACAGTGATATAAAATAATTCAATGGCTTACCAACCCTGTTGTTGTTCTATTACGCTGCTCTGCTCTATCTACATCAGTGTCTTCTACCTTTTATACACTCTGCACCATATCCCTTTGATGCAACCTTCCTCTACCATGCATCTCTACTCCTGTGCTCTGCCTCCCTGCTCACACTTGAATCCTCCCCATGAAAAAAACACCTATCTCTTATTTGTTCATCATTCTAATTGTACCTGTGTTTCTTGTGCATGCAATATTCTCCATGCCTCTGCATGCACACTCCGCGCCAAATTCCTCCACCACTTGAGTGCTCTGTCTGATCATCATCGTGACTCTTCAGCTTCTCTGGTCATTTTCCACCATGCGTCCAGCATCACTGGGTATTTTGCTGAGATTTCTCAACCTCTCTGGCAGTTGAGAATCCTCATCTTCTTTGGTGCAGTCGAGCTTATGCATTCCTAAGTTTGGGGTGAAAATTCACCTTTTGGATATGCAGCAAGCAAATATGGGTGGCCAATATCTGTGCTCCCAGATCTACGGTCGGGATTGGATTCCAGAGCCCCCCTGCCATTCTACCTTTAAGTGGAGACAAGGGGTCCATAATGGGGCACGCATCTCTTGAGCGACCAGGATTGGAGCACCCAGATCAATGACTCTCAAGCGATTCTGGAACCCCTTTGCCATCCTGCCTTTAATTAAAGGCGAGGGGGTCCCATTCCTGTCGTGTCACCTTTTGTATCATTCTCCCCCCCACTTGTTGTCTGTTCTCCACCTGACCGTGCAACAAGGCTCGTTCCCTTTAGCCCCTCCTTATCCTTCGACATCTTTCCATCTCCCAATTTCTAAAACTCCGAAGTGGAGTAAATCTGTTGACGTCACATGTGGATTGACACATGTTGAATACTGCCATGTGTCACTCTAATTTGTAACTTACATGTGCCAAAAATGTTTAATCAATCTGACACTTGTCATTACCTGGTTGTGTCATGTGTTCCTAGCTGACATGGTATGCTGATGTGAGTCTGATCAACGATCCATATCACATCTTGATCTGACGACTGTGATTAAATCGCAATATCACATATCGCGATTTCGAGATTCCTGTGGTTATTATTCCTTGACATCTTCAACTCTCGATCCACAAAAATCCGAAATGGACTGAGATCAACAGTCCAAATCAGACCTTGATCTGACGGCTCGGATTACGTCGTGATTTCACATATCGCAATTTCAGGATTCTTGTGATTGATATTACTTGACATCTCCAACTCTCGATCCATGAAACTCTGAAATGGAGTTGGATCAACGGTGCAGATCACATCTTGATCTGATGGTTGTGGTTAAGTCATGATTTCACATATCACGATTTCGAGAGGTTAGGGAACCCCATTCCTTTGACTCTCCAGTCAGCGAAATGTTGATATGTGTCCACATGTCCTGCCTGAAGATGGATGGTCCTCCTTCTTTTGAGATTTTGTGAGCCCTATACTCCTTGCACTTTAAAGAACATCCAGGTTCTCCTCAATCCAATTGTGTTCAGACCCTACACTCGGATCTAATGCCTGAGATCTATCCTCCATATCTATGCACTCCTCTTGTCTACATTGAGATCTGACGGTCATCGGGAATTCGGGATGGGATCCAATTATCACTGATGCTTCTCCTCCAAGATTACGCATCCTCCTTACTTGGAAGAATTTCTAAGTGTCAAAGGCCTCGACCTTTGATCCACCTGTGATCCTAAGTACGCTATCTCCCTTGAGCTTTAGCCATGATTTAACCTCATCCCCGATGCACACCTACGCACTCCATTCGACTCTGCACTAATTCCTCCTGAGCTTACTTTGTTCCCTTTTTCCATCGATGCACAGTCTAATACTGCCATCAATGACAAGCGCATACTACCTATAAAGCATGCCAACCATCCTCTACACTATCTCTTCTGATATTATCGAGCTTGCTCTATAGCGTCTTCCCAAACTACTTCTGATGCTTGTCTGTTACATTCTTCCTATACTCATGCCATCTTCATTTTTGTACTTGCCATCAATGACAAGCATATGCTACCTGTTAAACATTTTCCAGCACAGTGCAATTTCTGAACAAGAGTTATATTTTCAAGAACATTCTGTAGGGAGATTTGAGGAGTTGATCATATAGAGGAGAGATCAAAGGCCAAGACTTCGAAATCTTTGAGAGTTCATTTATTGAAGGTAATGGAGCCACAGAGGAGAAGAAACCACAATAGTCATTGGATTGGCTTTGGAAACAGACCTGGGCCATTGGATCAAACCCATACAAGAGGAGAAGCACGATCAAGAGATCAGATTCGATTTGTTGGATCCAAGAAAAGGAAAATGCAATCTCTAGATCTCACAATTCAAAGATTTGACACTTCGGGAAAGATTGCTCTTGTGTTTCCAAGAGGAGAAAACCTCGAAGCTCGAAATCGTGGAACATATCTCATTCATAGGTCATAGAGTGAAGCAGGGTCATTGATTTTTAATCCCTTTGACACTTCGGCTACTTTTGATAATTTGTAGGTAGTCATTGTAGAGTGTCCGAAACCGTGAAGCTTTGAAGTGTCATACTTAATCTTCGTCGTCGATCAAATAGGGGAGTCTCAGTCATAGATCTCTATCCTTCACCACTTTGAAATTCACATATTCGATATTTTGGAGGTGGTCATTTGGGGAGAGGATCCCCGAAGCTCTGAAGCCTAGAGTTAATCACAGTTGTTAACTACAAGAGAAGTGTGGATCATAGATCACGGTTGTCTAGGAGGCATTGTGTGTTGGAGTTGTGTAAACCTCTGAATCCTTGAGTCCCATATTAGATCTTAGTTGTAGATTATTGAGGGAGGATAATCCATATACGTCGTCCAATTCAGGTGAGTCAAATATAACCATTGATGTTGGAGAAGTGGAAGGATATGGAGAGGACCTACACCCACCGGTCACGTCACCTTTATGACCTAGTTAGACCAATAACCACTCTGGGAGATTGGAGTGTTGTGTTTGGTGAATCCTTTGGAGTGTTGAAGTCCCATAGCCCCTAATAGTACCTTTCATCTAAGTGCTTGGTTCTATCCCAAAGTCATATGCCATTATGTTTGGGGAAAAGGGGCTAGCGCCTGTGGTATAAACCAGGGAGTAAAAGGGGCTTAGTATAAGCACCCACAAGTTTTTTGTGGACTTGCATAAGTAAATGAAGGGGCTTGTGTGCACTAGAGAGGATCTAGTGAGGATCTGAGAGATGACTCAACTACTTTTAATGATCCTAGACCAGGAGGTTGCGCGATCACAAAGGGGGTTTGCATCAAGAGGAGGGTAAATCTAATTGTTAACACATGTAACCGAACTTCCCTACCACATCGTTCTGGAAAATTTTATATTGAGACGTTTATCCTTTTGACACTTATGTATGATCTTGAGGGATAGTAATTATTTTTTGAATCTCATGGATTACAACCCCGTGCTTCCCACTCCGTGTCCCAAACTAGGTGTATGCTTCCTCTTGTGCATCATATTTTTCCTTGATGGTGACTTTTGGATCCTCAACATAGGTGGGAATACTCAAACATTTGTGTATCGTATCATGGTCAATGGGGTAAGGATTATCCCTCCATATATAAACCCATACATTTTGGTAATGAGGAAGAAAAAACATGCCTCAATTGTTGGGGATCAACCGAAATGGCGAGAGTTGAGAAACATAAGGATTCCATAATGTCATAGGGACCTCGACCGATTCTGAATGAACACCTTCTCTATGCCATGTGCTTTATAGAAAATCCATGCATACTTGTTGAATTGTATTTCTAAGAACTAATTTGGGTCACACGCATTATAAGATCCACATTTGAGTAGTGGGACTTTCCCCAATTTTGGCTCTTGAAAATCTACTCTAGATGGAATCAATGGTTCTAGAATTGGATATTATTATATTTCATTAGCATTCTTTCTTGCATGGGTTTTACTCAAGGAATCCATCGTAGTTCTTGATGACCATGGTTTCTTAACTATGTTCTACAATCATGAAGCACCTATGAGGCTTAACAACATGGGACAACCCAGCTGGGGGGGGACCAAGGAGATTATTATCTTCTAATCACTTTCCAATATCAAATTAAAGAATACTATGGGAGACGAGTAGTGGGGGATAAAAGGAAGAATCAATGAGACAAGCTAATACACTTATTTAGGACTATCATAATATTATTTTTGCATGATTCCCAACTAACTTTCGAGTTACTTCCTAGTCCTCACTATCAATTGACCGATAACCTCCTTGAATTCTCTCCATCGAAATTGTCTTAGTGTACAAAGATCAATCTTTGCAACCTTAATGCCATCCTTTTTATTGGCCAGTGTAATTAACTCTTTTCTCATTCTAAATCAGGAAAATCGCTCCCATTACAATTGCATTAATGACTCAATCTTTCTAGAATTAGAGTAAATCTATGGGTGTAATTATCTGTCACATCCACTGTTATTGCAGCCAAATGTTTTTGTTGTTGAATATTTCAATACGATGTCGATGGATCTATACATATGTAGGTATTTTTCTTCAGGGAGTGCCACACATGACTCCTAAACACCCTTGCATTAGTCTTTCATGTCTTAATCTATCGTGGCGATCCCTGGTGGGTGGTGATGCATTTTCACAGTGATGATGTTTCTCAATATGGGGGCATCCACTAACCTACCAATGTTTCCTTAATCCTATGTATCGCATATGTTTTCTCAATAGGGGTTGGAGGGAGTGAAAAGGAAAAATTTCTTTATAACAAAGCATGTTGAGTTTTTAGATCTATCATTCATGCAACCATTGTTGCTTGGTCGCCCAATGTATCTCATAGGAACACATGTATTGGCAGATGTCTACCCCTTTCTTGAACCTTCCTCAGATGGACTCTTCCAAATATTCCCATTCAGGAAGCTATGTTTGATACCCTTCCCACCATTGCATGGGTATACCTATTAACATGATATCAAGGTTGTGTACCCAAGGAAGAGGGTAATATGTTTCATCCGAAAAATGAAAGTATTGACTCAATCCATCCCATCGAATCAATACATCCAAAATTCATCTTCACGCATAGCAGTGGTAATTTACATGCACCACTTATTAGAGACTTCATAAAATTTTATGTTACCACCTCTCCATGGCATCCTTTGAATCAGTATCATATGACTTCACACGTCTCCAACTCAAATCCCCATCTGTTGAGGGATTGATGTAGTATTCCCTGTGCCCTGTGATCTGGTATATATTTTCAATGACTTGAAGCGATATGCATCCACATTCACTTGCTCATTGTAATTGTCACCTTCATTTAGATCTAATGGCACAACCACACGTACGGTGTCTGTCTCTAATGACAACTTTATCTTATTCATATTCAACTCAACATTGTTGTCAAAGGATGAATCAATGACAAGTAGGGAAAGGTAGACATAAAATTCATCTATTATATCTATCACTTCAAAGGCTTCCTTCATCTTCACCCTTTCTATGTTCACTTCAGCCTACTCCATTCGACCTATAGGAAAACAATTATATTGACTTGCGAGTTGAAGTTGAATGGTTGACCACACCAAGTTTGGTTTACCAAACAAATCCTAGGATTTCTTCAGCAAGATGTTCATGTCAGATACCAGATACAAAATAACAACATTCATCTCATAGATTCCAAGTTTAAGTGTCATCTTGAACTCTCTTCATGTGCACTTTTGTTTACTAACCTAGCATGTGTCCCTTTCTACTAGGGGGGTTGATATAGTTATAACTCTCCCTTCTTCACCCATGTATGATTCTAACATATGTGTAAACATTTTCACAACATCAAGTTCACCTAACAACTTCAAACAATAACGCAAGAAGTTGCTTACATGGTGTTCAGTTTCTACTTCATGACCCATGTTGAACAGTTTTTCTTCTTGCACCATGCACTTCAACTCTTTATGAACATGTTGCTCTATTTCCTTCTATTCATCTCATCATAATTCTTCTTTTCTGCAATCATCTTCTAGTGACCTTTGTGTCATGTGATGTATCTCCTCACGCACACGAGTTTTCTCCAAAGACATGTATGCAGTGCATTGCAACTCTTCACAGGTTTGAGCTTCCTCTAGCAAACTATGTGTCACATGTTGTACATCCTCCTAGACCCGAGCCTCTTATAGAAACCTCTGTGTTGTGCATTTCAACTCTTCTCGTGCTAATTCTTCCTCTAGAGCACTATGTGCATCGCGTAGAACTTGCTTCTCTTGTGCAACACCAAACTTAGGAGGGAATTGTGATGCCTCTCTAATCTACCCCTCCATCCTTTGGCCTGAAATGTCTCCATGCTCAACTTCCTTTTCTAATATTCATCTGTGATCCTCTCTGGCACAACATTCACTTCCATACTTCCTCCTCATGTGATCTCTTTCCTCTTCATTCTAGGTCTGACCCTCATCTCATGCCCCTTTCTATCTTTTCTTCCCTTCTCTATTATGCTTTCTTCCTTAACTCAACTCTTCATGTGTATCTTTTAGATCTCTCTATCCTCTTCTCTTTTATGTGCGTTCTCTCTCTGACTTCATCTCAACATCTTTTGGATCCTCCTCAGTGGATCCATATCCTCTCTCTCTCTCTCTCTCTCTCTTCTCCCCCTTCTTTTCACCCCCCCACAAAAAGAACACTCTAGGAGAGTTTACTCAACCATCCTATCAATATCCATGCACATCAACCTTTTCTTCATGAAAAGCATCTTGATCCATAATAGGAATTCTTTTAGAAGCCTTTTCTGAGGAGCTTTAGCAAACTTTCTTTCATCCTTTCTTAAAGAATCATTGTATTCTAAAATAAAATTAATAATGTAATCGTCCTTTACCTGAGAAAACCAAAAATCAATTTCTCGATCCCACTTATTATCCAATTCCTTCATCCTATCAATTGTGATCTTATCTCAAACTTGTGTTTCTTAATTCCTTAAAGTGGTATTTGTAGCATTCTGCATCTTCAGCCATTCATACAATAAACATGGAAATTCAACAAAGAAAAATCCATGCATATCATTATATATATACCTATTCTTCCATTATTCCACATTAGTGATCATACCTTCAGTCTCTCACCAAGAATACTCATCTTATTTCAAAATAAACCAATCTTTTATTTCCTCCTGAGACAGATAAAACCTCATTCTTTGCCTTCGTCATTCAATACAAAAACTTCAGGTCCTAGCAATGAAAAATATTTGTTGGCCCGCTTGTTTGCATCCTTATTAATGTTGGGGGGTTGATTACCTAGGGTTAATCCAGAGTTCACCAGTGAAAACCCCAAGGCATTGACATATCAATTCTCAATCAAGTACTAAAGAAGGTCTCACTCGATATGAGATGAGAATCACAAACACCATTTGTTCTTATGTTAGTGATGAGGGGTTAAATTACACAAGGAATCAACTCATGCTAACATTCATACATTCCATTGCAATACAATTAAATATAAACAACATATAACATTAACACACACATTCATTGGACACATAATCAACACAATAAAGGACAGGAATAGATACAACTTGTATGTATTCCAACAATCACATACATGGACCAAGAGACTCATCATTTATCAGAAACGATACCCTTCACTCTCATACATTCTCACAATAACTCATTACAAAACTTGTTCCATCTATGAAACAAAAACATAATTACAACCAGACTCTTACAAAACATAGTCAAACTCATCTCTCAATGAAGATAACTTAGAGTGAATCTCTTGAATGAACAAAAATCGACCACAACAATAGCAATAGTCTTAGCAACAACAACATCAACCTCTCCTATTCTCTCACACTCAATCACTTTCAACTCTACTCCACTCACTCTGCTGACTTTTAGTCCCGCGCGCTTCTACCACCTGCATCTAGTCAACATAGCCTCTTTGGAGTCATGGAATTATTATGTAACATTTCGACTCATCAATTAACTACTCCATGATCTCTCATACTGCCTAAGTTAATCATTTGGGAAGATTTACCAAAGATCCACTTCTTTATTCCAACGTGCATATGGTATCTTATTGATTTTTGGCATGCATAGTAGAACTTAGACTGGCGTGCATAGTAGGACTCAAGTTAGTGCACACAATTTATGTCATCTATTGTGTAGTTGTTGGTGTGCACACAAAACTATGGTGCATGCACAACTATGTTTGTGCAGAGACACAATCGTTATCCCAAAAGTTTCCATCTTATCCAAGCATCATCTAAGTTGTTAACTCAAGGTGAAATCATAAATGAATAGATATGGGCATGGGTATTCTGAAGTTAACGTAAAAAATTGGATTTTAGCCCTTAGTTTCTAAAATTAATATGAAGAGGCCAAGGTGGATTTACGGTGAATAACTAAAATCTGAAAAAAAATCAGATGAATGTGGAAAAGGAAGGCTTAAATAGAGTCAAATACATACATGTTGTAACTAAGTTGTCAAGTCCTGCCTTTTATAATTATAAAATATACCTTACAAAGTTTCTATTCATATGGGCCTTTTTCATAAAATATACCTTACAGAGTTTTTATTCATGTGGGTTCTTATTTGCGTCTATACAATAATAAAATAACATATCAAACATCACAATATTATATTATTCTTTTCATTTTGAGGCAGTGGTTACTTGAATGTCCAAAGTGACAAGAAGTAAAGTATTAGGAGAGAATAAGACAAGAAGTAACGTAGTAGGAGATAATATGAAGCTATATCAAAGTAGATATGGGAGCCAGCTACCATTCCCTCAACATTAAGGATGGGAGTTGGCTCCCACTGCTCTCACCTAAAAGAGGACTCTCCCCTCACGCAAGCAGTCCAGTGATGTAGTTCATTTATGAGGGGGACTTAATGGAGCTGGACGTCCTGTCGGCTCTCCCACTTTTGTTTCTTCCACACCATTCTTTCTTCCATTTCATCCTTACCCTACACCAACTCTGCAACAATGATACATACATGTTGTAACTAAGTTGTCAAGTCCTACCTTCTATAATTATAAAATATACCTTACAAAGTTTCTATTCAAATGGGTTCATATTCATAAAATATATCTTATAGAGTTTTTATTCATTTGGGCAGTGGTTACTTGAATGAATGGCCAAAGTGACAAGAAGTAAAGTATTAGGAGTAAATAAGACCATAACTAACATAGTAGGAGATAATATGAAGCTATATCGAAGTATATATGGAAGCTATAGGACCAGGATTCATGTCATCATCCAAATATATCCATGTTGTCATCCAATGATATTTTGGGGGAGCCCAAAAAAACTAGTATTAGGCCCAGGCTATGTGCAATTTTTTCCTATTTCAAATGGATACATAACCTCTGATCTTTTACTAAGACAAACAATCAAGCAAGATAAAAGTGACAGTATATTTTACATCCTAGATGTTTGAAAAGATGAAGCACACAGAAATAAGTTCCAAAGAAGACATAAATGGTATGAATATCTAATTAAAGAGAGAAATAATAGGAACAGGGCAAGAAAAGGTAAGAAATTTACTTGTATATGGAAGAGAAAAAATAATGAAGAAACACAATTGATTTTTAGTTTAGTTTAATATAAAGTGGTGTATAAATGGTGTTCAACTATTTTCAGGAATTAAAACCACCCTGAACATTGTCCCCTGCTTAACCATAAAGTTAAGCTTTAAATTTAAACTTAACATGAGATGATTAACCTTGACTGCTTGGTTTTGAACGGGCATTCTCTTTGTACTGCCAACAAAAAAATCAAGATGTTGAAGGAACCCAACAACAATAGTTTGATTGTTACCTGGTTTGTGTGCAGATGGTTTTATTGGTTTGTGTGGACATGGTTTTATTGTGAAAAAACCAAAAAATATGGTTTTAGAAAACCTGTCAACCACTTGACAGTTTTCTACAAAACCTGACACTAAAATATACCTTCTACATAAAAGGAATTGAAAGAATGTAAAAGAAACAAACATGCGAGAGTCTATGGATTTCATTTATGCTAGGCAGTTTAGATTTTATTCCCTCTAAACAAACTTCCAACATGTCCCTGAATTTCTTGAGGAGGCGAGTTCCAACTCCCAATAAAACTATAATCCAGCCACAAATGGATGAACCATTGGTAGCATTGGATCTGAGGCACTGGGTTTTAACTAGTGGGGCCCATCCACTATCAATCCATTGCCTAGAAAACCATTTTTTGGAGGATCTATGAAACTAGGGTTTTTCTTAGTGAGGCACACTACAACTTTTTAACAAGAGGTCAATTTTCAAGCAGACCGTGTCAGGCGATTGTGGGTAGATTGGTCATGCGAGATTTTGCCAAATAGACATGTGGGAGATTAGGGAACTATGTTATGATTCTTGGTTTGGATTTTTTTCCTCAGACCAAATTGCCAACATGTTCCTTAATGGCCTGAGCATGTGAGATGAAACTCGCGATAAAACTCTAACTCTTCGTCAGATGGAAAAATCATCAGTTGCATTAGATTTGGGGCATCGGGTTTCAGCTATTCAGGTTGGTCTGTTGTCATTTCATTTCATAGAAAATAATTTGTTTGAGGATCTCCGAAACTAGGGTTTTTCTCAGTGAGGAACAATCCAATTTCTAAACAAGACGTCAATTTTCAAGAACATTGTGTTGGGTAATTGTGGGTAGTGTGGTCACGCAAGACTTGGCCAAATAGATGTTTGGAATCTTACAAAAATCCATTAAGCTGATTGGTTTGGATTTTATGACCCTAGACCAGATTTACAACATATCCCTCAATGCCTTGAGAAGCCGAGTTACAAATCAAAATAAAACTCTATCCAGACCTCACATGGACAAACCAAGTTTGAGCAGGTGGGGCCCCTCTTTTTTCATTCTATTTCCCATAAAAGCGTTTTTTGAAGGATCCTTGAAACTAGGATTTTTCCCACTGAAGCACAGTGCAATTTCTGAACAAGAGGTCGATTTTCAAGAACATTGTGTCGGGTGATTGCGGGTGGTGTGTTCATGTGGGCCTTAGACAATTAGACATGCGAGAGATTATGAAACTATGTTATGTTGCTCGGTTTGGATTTTATACCCTTGGAACAAATTACCAACATGTCCCTAGAAGCATGTGGAACGGAGTTGCAACTCATGGTAAAACACTAATCGAGCCTTGGATGGACAAATCATCATTTTTATTATATCTAAGGCACCCATTTTCAACTAGTGGGGTCCCTTGACTATCATTTCATTGCTTGAAAACATGTTTGTTGGAGGATCTTTGGAACTAGGGTTTGCTCAATGAGGCATAATGCAATTTCTGAACAAGTGGTCAATTTTAAAGAACATTGTGGCAGTTGATTGTGGGTAGTGTGGTCATGTGGACCTTGTCTAAATAGATGTGTTGGATCTTACAAAACTTTGTTATGCTACTTAGTTTGAATTTTATGTCCCTTGACTAAATTTCCATCATTTCCTTGAATGCCTTGCGGAGGAGAGTCTCAACTCATAATAAAAATGTAAACTGGCCTCAGATGGATGAGTTTTCAATTTCATTGGATCTAGGGCACCAGGTTTCATCTAGTGGGGCTCCTCCATTTTCATTTTGTTTCCAAAAAAAATGTTTGTTGGTGGGTCTCTGGAACTAGGGTTTTTTTTAGTGAGGCACAGTTCAATTTTTGAACAAGAGATCGATTTTCAAAAACTCTTTGTTCAGTCATTGTGGGTATAATGGTAATGTGGAACTCGTCCAAATAGATATGTGGGAGATTACATAACTTTGTTATGTTTTTCAGTTTGGATTTTATTCCACCCGACTAAATTGCCAACATGTCCCTGAATGGCTTGACGAGGCAAGTTGCAACTCATGGTAAATATTTGATCGAGCCTCAGATGGATGAACCATTGGTTACAATGGATCTAGGGAACTGGGTTTCAGCTAATGGGTCCTCTTCACCTAGAAAATTATTTGTTTAACAATCTTCATAACTAGGGTTTTTCTAAATGAGACAAAGTGCAAATTTTGAACAAGGGGTTGATTTTCAAGAAAATTGTGTTGTGTGATTGTGGTAGTATGGTCATGTCACCTTTGGACGAAATGATGTGTGGGATCTTACAAAACTCTGTTATGCTACTAAGTTTCAATTTTATGTCCTCGAACCAAATTGCCAACATGTACCTGAATGGCTTGAGGAGATGAGTTGCAACTCACGATAAAATTCTAACCGGGACTTGGATGGATTAACCATCAATTACATTGGATATGAAGAACCAGTTTTTAGGTCGTGGGGCCTATCTATTATCATTTTGTTTCCCATAAAATCATTTGTTGGAGGATCCTCGAAATTAGGGTTTTTCTCAATGAGGCATAATGTAATTTTTGAACAAGAGATCGATTTCAAGAACATTATTCCAGGTGATTGTTGGTAGTGTGTTCATGTGGGCCTTGGATAAACATATGTGTGGGAGATTATGGATTTCTTTTTTTCTACTCTGTTTTGATTTTATGCCTCCAGAAAAAATGCCAGCATGTCCATGAATGGCTCAAGGAGGTGAGTTTAAAATCATGATAAAACTCTAACCATGCATTAGATAGAAGAACAATCAATTGAATTGGATCTAGGGAATCAAGTTTCATGTAGTGGGCCCCCTCTGTTGTCATTTTTTTTTCCTAAAAATTACTTTGTTGAAAGATCTCTGTAACTAGGGTTTTTCTTAGTGAGGCAGACTACAATTTCTGAACAAGAGGTCGATTTTCAATAACATTGTTTAGGGTGATTATGGGTAGCTTCGTCATGTGGGCCTTGGACAAATAGACATGTGGGAGCTTAAGGAACTCTATTATACTTCTCGGTTTGGATTTTACACCCCCATACTAACTTGCCAAAATGTCCCCTAATGGATTGACTGGGCAATTCAGAAATCATGATAAAGCTATAACCAGGATTCGAATGGAAAAACCATCAACTGCATTTGATTTAGGGCATCAAGTTTCATATAGTGGCACCCCTCTATTTTTATTCCATTTCCAAAAAATGTGTTTTCTCGAGCATCTTCAGAACTAGGGTTTTTCTCACTTTAGCATAGTGCAATTTATGAGCAAGAGGTTAATTTCCAAGAAAATTGTGTTGGTTGATTGTGGGTAGCATGGTCACTTGGGACTTTGACAAATAGACGTGTGGGAGATTATGGAACTTTGTTATTCTTCTCAGTTTGGATTTTATGCCCCCAGTCCAAATTTCCAGCATGTCTCTGAATTCCTTGAGGAGGTGAGTTGTAACTAGCGATAAAACTCTAAACTAGCCTTCGATCGATGAACCATTAGTTTCAATTGATCCATGTCACCAAGTTTCATCTATTTGAGCCCCTTCACCTTCATTTCATTTCCAAGAAATTTTTTTGTTGAAGGATCTTCGAAACAAGGGTTTTGCTCAATCAAACACAGTGCAATTTATGAACAAGAGGTACATTTTCAAGAAATATGCATCGGACAATTTTGATTAGCATGGTCCCTTGCATCTTAGCTAAAAAAACTTGTGGGATCTTACACAAATGGGTTATTCTTCTCGGTTTGGATTTTATGTCCCCCGACTATATTGGCAACATGTCCCCAAATGGATTTAGAAGGGGCGTTGCAACTCATGATAAAAATATAAATTGACCGCATATGGATGAACCATTTGTTGAATTAGATATGAAGCATCAGGTTTCATCTAGTTGTCTCCCTCCATTGTCATTCAAGTTTTTCAAAAAGCACTTTATGGAGGATCTTTGGAACTAGCGTTTTGCTTAATGAAGCACAGTGCAATTTCTGAAGAAGAGGTCGATTTTTCAAAACATTATGTTGGGTGATTGTGGGTAGGATGGTCACATAGGACTTGGCCAAGAAAATTAGGCAGCTTACGACACTCCGTTATGATGCTCGGTTTGGATTTTATTCCCCCGGAAAAAAATTCCAACATGTCTGTGAATGCCTTGAGGAGGCGAGTTCTAAATCACGATAAAAATCTAATCAGGCTTCAGATGGATGAACCATTGTTTGAATTAGATCCAAAATACCATGTTTCATCTAGTTGGGCCCCTCCGTTGCCATTCCATTTCCTGGAAATAATTTTTAGAGGATATCCGACACTAGGGTTTTGCTAAATGAGCCACAGTGCAATTTCTGAACAAGAGTTCAATTTTCAAGAACATTGTGTAGGATGATTTGAGGAGTTGACCCTATAGAATAGAGATCAAAGGATAGGCCTTTGAAAGATTTGAGATTTCCTTTATTGAAGGTAAGTGGATCTGCAGAGGAGAAGGAACCACAATAGTCATTGGATTGGCTTTGGAAACAGATATAGGCCATTGGATCAAACCTATACAAGAGGGGAAGCAAAGTCAAGAGGTGATCATATTCAAGTCGTTGGATCGAAGCACCAGAAAATGTGATCTATAGATCTCATAATTTAGAGATTCGACACTTATGGAAAGATTGGTCGTTGTGTTTCTAAGAAGAGAAAACCCTAAAGCTCAAAGTCCCGAAACAAATCTCATCCATAGATCACAGATTGGAGAAGGTCCATTGATTTTTAATCCCTTCGACACTTCGACTACCTAGGAGAATTTAGAGGTAGTCGTTGCATAGTGTCTGAAACCACGAAGCTTCAAAGAGTCAGATTTAATCTTCATTGTCGATCAAATAGGGGAGTCTCATCCATAGATCTTCGTCCTTTGCCAATTCAGCATTCAGGTGTTTGAGATTTTGGTGGTTGTCATTTGGAGTGAGGAACCCTGAAGCTCTGAAGCCTGGAATTAATCACAGTTGTTAACTATAGGAGCAATGTGAGTCACAGATCACAGTTCAATGTTTGGTTTTCCAGGAGGCATTGTGTGTTGGAGTCCTGTAAACCTCTGAATCCCAGAGATGCATATTATATCTTACTTGTAGATCGTGGAGGGAGGATAATCCTCTCCAATAATTTAATTCAAGAGATTCAAATATAACCATTGATGTTAGAGAAGTGGAATTATAGGGAGAGGACCCACACCCACCGGTCACATCAACTTTATGACCAGGTTCTTCTGGTAACCACTCTGAGAGATTGGAGTGTTGTGTTTGGTGAATCCTCTGGAGCGTTGAAGTGTTGTAGCCCCTAATAGAACCTTTCAACTAAGTGCTCAGTTATATCCCAAGGTCATATTCCATTATATTTGCGGAAAAGGGGCTAGTGCCCATGGTATAAACCAAGGAGTAAAAGGAGCTTAGTATAAGAACCCATAGTTTTTTTGTGGACCTGCATAAGAAAATGAAAGGGCTTTTGTGCATTAGAGAGGATCCGATGAGGATCCGAGAGCTGATTCAACTCATGTGAATAATCCTAGACCAGGAGGTTGCGCAATCCCATAGGGGGTTTCCATCAGGAGGAGACTATGGTAGTGAGGGTAAATCTAATTGTTAGCATGGGTAACCGAACTTCCCCACCACATCGTTATGAAAATTTTATATGGGGAAATATATCCTTTCGACGCGTATGTATGATCTTGAAGGTTATTAATTATGTTGTGAATATCAGGGATTACAACCTCGTTCTCCCCTCTACATGTCCCAAACTAGGTGTATACTTCCTCATGTGCATCGCATGTTTCCTTGATGGTAACTTTTGGATGCTCACAATAGGTGGGAAGACTTGAAACTTTGTTTATTGTATCATGGTCAATGGGGTAAGGATTATCCTTCCATATATAACCTCCATATAGTTTGGTAAGGAGGAAGAAAACACATTCCTGAACTATTGGGGCTCAACCCAAATGGAGGGAATTGAGAAAGATAAGAATTCCATAATTTCACATGGGCCTCACCCGACTCTGATTGACCACCTTCTCTATACCATGATATTTCTAGAAAATGCATGCATACTTGTCGAATTTTATTTATGGGAACTAGTTTGGGTCATGCACATTATAATGTCCACATTTGAGCAGTCATACTTTTCCCAATTTTGGCCCTTGAAAATCTATTCTGGATGGCATAAGTGGTTCTAGAATTGGATATTCTTTTATTTCTTTGGCATTCTTTCTTTCATGCGGTTTACTCAATGAATCCATCCTAGTTCTAGATGACCATGGTTTCTTAACTCTATTCTACAATCGTGAAACACCTATGAGGGATTAACAACATGGGACAACTCACCTAGGGAAGGACAAAGGAGAATATGATCTTCTAGTCACTTTCCAATCCAATATGAAAGAATACTATGGGAGACGAGTAGTGGGGGATAAAAGGAAGAATCAATGACACAAACTAATACATTTATTTAGGACTATCGTAATATTAATGTTGGATGATGTCGAACTAACTTTCGAGTTACTTCCCAGTCCTCACTATCAATTGATTGATAACCTCCTTGAATTCTCTCCATTGAAATTGTTTTAGTGTGAAAAGATCAATCTCTACAACCATAATGCCATCCTTTCTATCAGCCAGTGTAATTAGCTCTTTTCTCATTCTAAATCAGGGAAATATCTCATGTTACAATTGCATTAATGACTCAATCTTTCTAAAATAGATCAACTATATGTGGTGTAACTATCTGTCACATCCACCATTATTGCAACCAAACGTTTTTGTCATTGAATATTTCAATATGATGTCGATGGATCCATACATATGCAGGTATTGTTCTTTGGGGAGTGCCACGCATGACTCCTACACACCCCTACATTAGTTTTTCAAGTCTTAATCTATTATGCCAACCCCTTGTGGGTGGTGATGCTTTTTCATAGGGATGATGTTTCTAAATATGGGGGCATCCACTAACCTACCAATCTTTCCTTAATCCTATGTATCGCATATGTTTTCTCAATAGGGGTTGGAGGGAGTGAACATGAAAAATTTCTTTATAACAAAGAATGTTGAGTTTTTATATCTATCTTTCACGCATCCCATTGTTGCTTGGTCGACCAACATATCTAATAGGAACACATGTATTGCAGGATGTCTACCCCTTTACTGAACCTTTATCGGATGGAATCTTCCATAGCTTCCCATTCACAAATCTATGTTTGATACCCTTCCCACAACTACATGAGTATACCTATTAACATGGTATCAAGGATATGTACCTGAGGAAGAGGGGAATATGTTGCATCCAAAAAATGAAAGTATTGACTCAATCCATCACATCAAATCAATAGATCCAAAATTCATCTTAGGGCGTAGCAGTGGTAATGCACACACACAGCCTATTAGCGAATTCATAAAATTTTATGTTACCACCTCTCCATGGCATCCTTTGAATCAGTATCATATGAATTCACATGTCTCCAACTCAGCTCCCCATCTGTTGAGGGATTGATGTAATCTTCCTTGTGCCTTCTGATATGGTATATATTTTCAATGACAGAGCTATATGCATCCACATTCATTGGCTCATTTTACCTGTCAATTAATTTGGATCTAATTTGAAATTAATTTGGATCTAATTTGGAATTAATTTGGATCCCAGATCCAACATGACAACATCCATCCCATAACTTCCAAATTTAGGTGTCATCTTGAACTCTCTTCCTGTGCACATTTTTTTACTGACTTGGCACATGTCCCTTTCTAGTAGGGGGTTTGATATAGTTATAACTATCCCTTCTTCCCCCATGCAGGTTTCTAGCATATGCATAAACATTTTCACAACAATTTCTACTTCATGACCCATGTTGCACAATCCTTCTTCTTCCACCATGCACTTCAACTCTTTATGCACATGCTGCTCTATTTCCTTCTATTCATTTCATCATAATGCATCTTGTACGAAATCATCTTCTAGTAACCTTTGTGTCATGTGATGTATCTCCTCACGCACACGAGTTTTCTCCAAAGACATGTATGTGGCACGATGCAACTCTTCACAGATTCGAGCTTCCTCCAACAACCTACATATCACATGTTGTACTTCCTCCTAGACTTGGGCCTCTGATAGAAACCTTTGTGTTGTGCGTTGCAACTCTTCTCATGCTAATTCTTCCTCTAAATCCTTATGTGTGTCATGTACAACCTGCTTCTGTTGTGAAACACCAAACTTAGGAGGGAATTGTGATGTCTTTCTAATTTGTCCCTCCATCCTTTGGTCTAAAATATCTCCATGCTCAACCTCCCTTTCTAATATTCATCTATGCTCCTCTCTGGAACAACATTCTCTTCGATACTTCCTCCTAGCGTGATCTCTTTCCTCTTCATTTTGGTTCTGACCCCTCATCTCATGCCCCTTTCTATCTTTTTTTCTCTTCTCTGTTATAATTTCTTCCTTAAATCAACTCTTCTTGTCTATCTTTTACATTTTCTGTTGTGCTAGTATGGTCACATCAACCTTGGCCTCTCTATTGCCATTATGATTCTTGGAAAAGTCGCATTTGGAGGATCTTTTAAACTAGGGTTTTCTCAATGAGCCACAATGCAATTTATGAACAAGAGATAGATTTTCAAGAATGTTGTGTCAGAATATTATGGGTAGTTTGTTCGCATGGGCCTTGGTCAAACAAACATGCGAGAGTTTATGGATTTCCTTTATACTAGGCGATTTAGATTTTATGCCCTCGAAACAAATTTCCAACATGTCCCTGAATTTCCTGAGGAGGCGAGTTGCAACTCCTAATAAAACTATAACTAAGCCAGAGATGGACGAACCGTCAGTAGAACTGGATCTGAGGCACTGGGTTTTAACTAGTGGGGCCTAGGATCTATGAAACTAGGGTTTTTCTCATGCTAAATCTACCTCTAGAGCCCTATGTGCATCGCATAGAACCTTCTTCTATTTTGGAACACCAAACTTAGGAGGGAATTGTGATGCCTTTATAAAATACCCCTCCATACTTTGTCCTAAATGTCTCCATGCTCAAATTCCCTTTCTAATCTTCATATATGCTCCTCTCTAACACAACATTCTCTTCACACTTCCTCTTCATTCTAGGTCTGACCCTCATATCATGCCCCTTTCTATCTTTTTTTCTCTTCTTTGTTATTCTTTCTTCCTTAACTCTTCTCTTCTTATGTATCTTTATCTCTCTTGATCCTCTTCTCTTTTTTTTCTGTTCTCTCTCTGACCTCCTCTCAACATCTTTTGGATCCTCCTCAGTGGATCCATATCCTCTCTCTCTCTCTCTCTTCTCCACCTTCTTTTCGTGCCCCCCCCAAAAAAAAAAAATCTTTCTAGGAGAGCATACCATCCCAACTATTATCCCAATTCCTATTATCCAATTCCTTAATCCTATCAATTGTGATCTGATCTCAAAATTGTGTTTCTTAATGCCTTAAAGTGGTATTGGTACCATTCTGCCTCTTCAACCATTCATACAATAAACATGGAAATTCAACAAAGAAAATTTCATGCATATCATTGTATATATACCTATTCTTCCATTGTTCCACATTAGTGATCATACCTTTAGACTCCACCAAGAATAGTCATCTTATTTCATAATCAACCAATCTTGTCTTTCCTCCTCAGATGGACACAACCTCACACTCTTCCTTCGTCATTCAATACAAAACCTTCAGGTCCTAGCAACAAAAATATTTGTTGGCCCGCTTTTGTGCATCATTCTTAATGTTGTGGGGTTGATTACCTAGGGTTAATCCAGATTTCACCAACAAAAACCACAAGGCATCGACATATCAATCCTCAATCAAGTACTAAAGAAGGTCTCACTTGATATGCGATGAGAATCAGAAACACCATTTGTTCTTGTGTCAGCGATGAGGGGTTAGATTACACAACAATCCACTCAGGATAACATTCATACATTCCATTGTAATATACTTAAATATCAACAACATATAACATTAACACACACATTCATTGGACACATAATCAACATAGTAAAGGAAAGGAATAGACGCAACTTGTATTATATTCATTCCAATGATCACATACATGGACCAAGAGACTCATCATTTATCAGAAACAGTACCCTGCGCTCTCATACATTCTCACAATAACTCAATACAAAACTTGTTCCATCTACGAAACAAAACCATAATTACAACCACACTCTTACAATACATAGTCAAACTCATATCTCAATGAAAATAACTTAGAGTGAATATCCTAAATGAACAACAATCAACAACAACAATAGAAATAGTCTTAGCAACAACAACATCGACCTCTTCTCTTCTCTCGCAATCTATCACTTTCAACTCTGCTCCACTTACTCTGCTGACTTTCAGTCTCGCACGGTTCTACCACCTACATACAGTCCACATAACCTCTTTCGAGTCATGGAAGTCTTATCTAACTTTTTATCTCATCCATTAACTGCTCCATGATCTCTCATACTGCCTAAGTTAATCATTTGGGAAGATTTCTCGAAGATCTACTTCTTTATTCCAGTGTGCATATGGTATCTTCTTGATTTTTGGCATTCATAATAGAACTCAGAATGGCGTACATAGTAGGACTCAAGTTAGCGCACACAAGTTATGTTATCTATTGCATATTTATTGGTGTGCACACAAAACTATGGGGCATGCACAACTATGTTTGTGCACACATGCAATCGTTATCCCAGAAGTTTTCATCTTATCCAAACATCATCTAAGTTGTTAACTCAAGGTGAAATCATAAATCAATAGAGATAGTCATGGATATTCTGATTAATCCATGTGATTTGTCATTTTTATTATCCACTTGGATTCCTGTGACTCGTCAATGGGGGTATTAAAATATGTAGCTAAGATAACTTCAAAATCAGAAATTGGTTGTTTAGATAGAATGTTCTAAAAAAAATAGATAGTTAAAAATGGCTTTGAAAATAGACTTTCAATGTCAAAGCTATGTTGTCATTAACGAAGACAAAAGGTAACAAAAATGTCACATGGAAAGTAGAGTTCAATGGATATGGTGGTGGATGCACAAATGGTGTTACCAAGTGAACAATAAATTCTCATCATTCTCTAAATTTGCCTATAAACTTAAACGTTTCTTCCAATTAATCTTTAATAAGATGTTCAACATGTATAAAAAAAACTAGTCACACTCAATTGGATATGTGATGTATTGAAGGTAGGTCATGAAAAAAATCATAACTAAAATGGATCGAAATGATGTTTGATGTTTAATTTTAAAAATAAATAATAAAACAAAATGATTTTTGTCAAAGCTAGTGAGATCGAGGTTTCCTTTTGTATGATGGCCTAGGTTCCATTATTATGATTTTTTAATTCCATTACCACTCAATCAAATTAAGTAAATTCATTCTTTGAATTTAGTATAATTTTTTTAATGTTAAATTAAAATTTTATTTATATTTTTATTGATTTTTTTTCTTCGGAATTTTTTTAATTTTATTCATAGGATAGAACTACATTCCCAAGAAAGGACCTGAAAGTGAAGATCCACAGATCCACACTGCATGCCCAAAAGGTGGACCCCAAAACTATGACCTAATCTTCAAAGAGTAGAAAAATACCCAACAATCGTTGCAACAAACAACAGATCCCAAATCCATAGACCCAATATATGTCCACAAAAGCTCCACATGAGAGATCCACTGATAGGTAAAATCCCCATCATGTTAAAATGCCATAGTACCTCTCATCTAACTAGAGTCGCATCTCTACAAAATCAGACAGACAGAGAAAACCACATCCAGGCCAAGGGTCGCACGATACCCACAGAGCACAGGATCGTGTCCCTAACCGACAGGCAAGGTGAGGAGCCACCGGAAAGGAAACAAGTAGAAACTCACTGATAAGGAAAGAGGCGGGGGCAAAACAATGCATCCCACGAGGTCGAAGCTACGAGAAGACCAGATCCCCTCCAGGCCAAGGGCCGCGTACCAGTCCAGAACCGTCGAAGGAAGTCATGTCGTCATGGAGAGAGGTATAGATAAGCGTCTGCGTGGTGGTAAACCCTAGAAACTCTAATGGGCTCCTTGTATTTTTATCCCCTAGGTAAACCCTAGCCGCTCAAATCGACTCCTTATATTTTTTTTGATTTAATAAATAAATGTATACATTAATAGAAAAAATTAAAATGTTTCTAAAACATATAAAAATAATTTTACCTTTTATTAAATTGATATATGGAATTTTTTTTCGGGAAAAAACAATCATAAATATCATTGGCAAACCAGTAAAAAAATTGAAATTAAAAATATATTTATTTTATAGCAAAGTAACAAATATAACTAAATTGAAGCAACATTAATCATATTTATATGAGTATATATTAAATATACAATATATGAATTTGGAAAGAAGCCAAATAAAATTAAAGAAATTGTTTCTAAAATTATAACTAATATATAAAGCATAGCTTTTAATAAAAGTGCATAATACTAACCTAAGTAGAAAATATTGTAAATTGTATAATATTCGATATTAGTAAAATAAATGGTAAACTAACATAAAGCATACTAACATAAACTATGGCATAAAAAATATGGAATTCCAATGCATAAAATTAACATAAATAAAAAATATTGTAAGGTGTATATGAATGTATAAATAGTAGGAAGTTCCTTTCATAGATACATACCATAAACTATAATCCAAAGTCAACATCTTACAACATATTATAATATGAATAAAATGTACATACATATATCAATCAATCCAAAAATATTGCATTTTAAAATACAAAGTGTAAGTATAGACGATTAACAACAACATACATTGATAACCTATCTTAAAATAAAATCGTAAAAGATATAATAAAATGTTAGAAAAGACATCATTATGTATGGTATATTAAAAAAAAATGGGTAAAACTGTAAGTGTCATGGAAATTAGGTACAATAAAAAAGGAATTGAATTTTTAGTTGATTAATGATTTCAAGGACTACTAGAATGGTTACAATAAAAAAGGAATTGAATTTTTAGTTGATTAATGATTTCAGAGACTACTAGAATGTCTAAGTAATTTGAGAGAATTTTTCATACTAATGTTGTTAATGAGAATCATATAGATAATGCAAGTAAAATGATGTTATTTGAAATTAGTTTATTATTTTTATGAGTACTACTCACAACAACTCTCAAGTTGGTGAAAAAATTGTACCTTTTGAAAATAGAGAATGGAGTAGACTCAATAACGCTTATATATTCTAGGTTAATTTATATAATTAAGTGTATTATCTTTAAGGTATAATTTTATTTTAAGGGTTATAATGAAGTAATCAATTATGATGGAATTTAAAATTAATAGGTTTTGGTATCATTTCATTTGGTCAATGAAAAAATTTAATAATAATATTAGCAACCATGAATTAAAAAGTTATAAAACAAAAAATACACTTTATGATTAAAGTTTTTTTATCTTAATGTTACTTTGATCATCAAATAAACTTTTAATTCAAAACCATAAAACAAAAAAACCATGACTTCAAGGTCGATATATCTTCTTTTTTTTTGCAGTCGAGAACCATCAATGTGAATCCAACATACAACATACTCATTATGAGATTTATTCATGTCATTATGGGAATTGAATCAGGGTGAGGAGGATAACAATCATTCGTCACAACCATCCAAGCTAAACCCAATTGACCTAAGCATATATATTTAAATTTAGGTTATAATATGTCTTCAATTATCTGTTTATCTATTTTTAGCATAGCATCATATTCTTTCTATAAATGATTTTCAATAAAAAAAATAATTCAAATAAAAATAAAATAAATAAATAATGTTATCCTTATCTATAATTTAGTAAATTTGATAATTATTTATAATGTTAATAATAAAAATTTCAATATTCCCCGGATAGGGTGCCACGCGGACCAAAGGAGACACCTGGATCAGAGCTAGGCCTGGCCACAAATGAGCTCGGTTGACTCCCATCCCCTCAGCATTAAGGATGGGAGTTGGTTTCCACTGCCTCTCACTTGAAATAGGACTCGCCCCTTGTGCAAGCAGTCTAGTGATGCATTTCATTTACAAGGGGGACTTGATGGAGCTGGACGTCCCACCGACTCTCCCTCTTTTGTTTCATCCACACCATGCTTTATTCCATTTCATCCTTACCCTGCACCAACTCTACAACAGTGAGCTTTGGATCAGTGACTAATCCATCCTCTGCACACCTTCTACCTACTTTCTCACCTTGATTCCACGCAAATGGGGGAAGCCATGCCGTGGTGCCACCTGGTATGCCTTTGCTTCCTGAAGGAGGAGGCTACAAAGGATGGAATGAGCGCTCTCCATGACCAGGACCCCAATCACATGCAGAAGGATTGTGCTCAGAATGCCTCCCAAGGCGTCTCTCAAAGAAGCTATCCTGGAGGGGCCAATGGCCTATGTTGAAGAAGTTATGCCGGAGGAGCCATTTCAGGTGCTCTAGGAGCATTTCCTCTTTACGGTGCCTGACAATTGGAACCCACCAAGTAATTTTCTAGAGGAGGCCTCCATGTCTGCCATTGCAAAACAACAAGGCGAGGAACAGGAAAAGGAAGAATTCCCCACCTGTTTCATAGAGGACGAGATACCAGAAGAGGAGGCCTCTGAGAAAACAATACCGGTAGCTGGTAACACCTTGAACGACAACATGGAAGGTGAATGGGGTGAGGGCACTGGTAGGGAAGCAGTCATGGAGCAGCATAGAGAAGCAAATTCAAGCAAGGCCAAGGAAATGCATAAGGGAGACATGACGAGGGAGGGTGGCACAGTATTCACGCCACCTCCAATCTCTTCCATGCAAAATCATTGGTGTGTTATAATACCTTTCTTACACCTGGAGCACTTTGAATTATTGTTTGATCTACGGGGCCAGATGGCGGACCAAGTCCACCATGGCATCCTCATGGGCCAGTGTCTAGATATGCTCTATGATGTTGTCTCCAACATGCCAAAAAGGTGGAGATGCCCAACTTGTATGCAACTTTTTGTACTGCCAGCTAAGGAAAATGCTCAGGATGCAGGTGTCACCTCTTATGCCATCGGGTAACTGCCATGGTCTTGATTAAGATTCCAGTCCCAACTTTTAGAGTTATGTGCATGTTTTTGTTATCCTTTTGCAAAACAATAGTCATAGTTCAGAGAATGAAACCCCATCATTCATGGTTTCCTTTGGGCAGGACTGAGGACAAACCGTTTATTTTGGACAAGGGATGACACCTTTTCGATTTCCGCTTCAACAGTGGAACGAATGGCAATCTAAGTAAAACTGTAATTTTTGCATAGCAGGAACTTCCTTTTTTACTTAAAAAATAATAATAAAAAAAAATGAAATATTAATACATTATTAATAATATATAAACATTTCTATAAATAAAATTAAAATGTAAATGGTAAAGACAAGAAAAAATAGTTATAATAATGTTTAATGATAATATACATGTTACTAAAATAAAAATTTAATAAATAAATAGAAAAAATATAACACATAAAAACAATATACACATACTCAGAAAAATAAAAAAAATTACAGAAAGAAGAAATATATAAACACATTAATAAAAAAAAATTAAAAAAAGAAGAAATATATAAACACATTATATAAAAACATTAAAAAAAATATATATAAACACATTACATAAAGAAAAAATACATATAAAACATTAAAAAGGAAATATATAAACACATTACATAAAAAAGAAATATATATATGTGAAAGAGAAACATCTCATTCACTTATATATCTAATATTTCAAAAAATAATATGTTTTGTTATATAACATGTGATAATTTTCAATTTTGTAAGACAAAAAAATTATAAATGCAATTTTTTACAACAAACATATTATATGTAAATGTAATTTGAAATATTTTTTGTTTCTCTTAAATGCTATAAATTTTATGATATGAATTTTTTTAATTTATAATACAATATAAGATAATTTACCAAGCTATAATATAATATATAGTATAAGAGTATTGATTCTTTTAATTTATCCAGTATAATAGAAGATAATTTATCAATATATAATATAATAATGTAAATTTATTTTGACTTTTAATTTATTCTCTTAAATGCTATAAATTTTATGATATGAATTTTTTTAATTTATAATACAATATAAGATAATTTACCAAGCTATAATATAATATATAGTATAAGAGTATTGATTCTTTTAATTTATCCAGTATAATAGAAGATAATTTATCAATATATAATATAATAATGTAAATTTATTTTGACTTTTAATTTATTAATATATAAAACAATTTTTCAATCATATTTCTTTATTTGTTTATGTGTTTGTTGTAAGTTACCTTATTTGTTTTGTTACTAAAATATTTTTCAATCATTTTGATTTAAAGCAGGAATTAATTGCTCAAATTTAAGGCTTCACCTCTTTCAAACAATTCAATCAGATATTAGAAGTTAACGTAAACAATTGGATTTTATCCCGACAATTATTTCGCCTACCCATAATTTCCAAAATTAATACGAAGATGCCAAGGTGGAGTTACGGTGAACAACTAAAATCCAAAAAAACTCAGATGGATGTGGAAAAGGGAGGCTTAAACAGACTAAAATACATACATGTTGTAACTAAGTTGTTCCGGTCTTCTATAATTATAAAATATACCTTACAAAGTTTCTCTTCATATGGACTCTTATTTATAAAATATACCTTACAGAGTTTTTATTCATCTCGGCGGTGATTACTTGAATGAATGGTCAAAGTGACAATAAGAGAATAACACCAAAAGTAAAGTAGTAGGAGATAATATGAAGCTATATCAAAGTAGATATGGTAGCTACAGGATTGGGATTCATGTCGTCATCCAAATATATCTATGTCGTTATCCAATGATATTTTGGGGGAGCCGAGCAAAACCACTATTAGGTGATATTATTAGGTGATATTTTGAGTGAGCCCAAACTATGTGTGTATTTTTTCTATTTCAAATAGATACATAATCTATGATCTTTTATTAAGACAAGCAATCAAGTAAGATAAAAGTGGCAGTATATTTTACATCCTAGATGTTTGAAAAGATGAAGCACAGAGAAATGTATTTCTTTAGAATCGTTGTCAAGAAAGAAATAATAGGAACTGAGCAAGAAAAGGTAAGAAATTTACTTGTATATGGAAGAGAAAAAAATAATGAGAAAACACAATCGATTTTTAGTTTAATTTAATATAAAGTGGTGTATAAATGGGGTTCAACTATTTTCAAAAATTAAAACCACCCTGAACAACATTGTCCCTGCTTAACCATAAAGTTAAGATTTATGTTTAAACTTAACATGAGATGCTTAACCTTGACTGCTTGGTTTAGAACGTGCATTGCCTTTGTACTACTGACAACAAAATTAAGATATTGAAGGAACACAACAACAATAATTTGATTGTTACTTGGTTTGTGTGCAGATGGTTTTATTGGTTTGTGTGCACATGGTTTTATTGTCAAAAGACCAAAAAAATATGGTTTTAGAAAACCTGTCAACCACTTGACAGTTTTCTACAAAACCTAACACTAAAATATACCTTCTGCATAAAAAAAATTGAAATAATGTTAGATTTTTAATTTTAAAAATAAATAATAAATAAAATGAAAAATAAAAGAAATCTAGATCTTCATCAAAGCTTATCAAATAGAGAAGGATGCCAAGTAAAAGTGTGCCTGCAATCGTTTCAGTTTTAGCGCTCTGGCTAGGTCTTGATCGGCGAACTAGGGTTTTGCAGATCCTTGCGGTGCGGGGGTCCAGCAATGGCCCCATCGGGGCATCCGCCACCCAGCGGAGGAGGGCCGACGAGCGGCTCTTACAGTCAGGCTACAACCGGTGTCAAGGACGCGGAAAGGACCAAAAGGCCGGCCTTTGAGCCGCCGCCAGGCATACACTCAACCCTATGGGAAGAAGGCGTATCCAAGGACCGCGAAATGGAGATCGATCATGAGAAGGCAGCCTCAACCTCCACTGCGGCAGCTCCATGGAAACCTGGTAAGTGCATCCCACAAGCTCCACAAGCCCCCAAATATGTGATTAGCTCACCACGCATTGAAGAGCAAAAAAAATTTATGAGAGACTACGCCCTTGTGGGCAAATTTTTAGGGCTCTGGCCCTCAGAACGAGATCTGATCCGTTGGATCCAATACTGGTGGAAACCAAAGGGTCACTATGAACTGCAACTCGGATCCAAAGGATTTTTCACAGTAATCTTCTACAATCTGGAAGACCGTAACCGAGTCTTCGACGGAGGACCATATTTTTTCAACTTAGCAGGTCTCTTCCTGCATTTCTAGACGGAGAAGTTCAGCCCTGAAAAAGAAGACTTTGCTCACGTGCCAGTTTGGATCAGATTATACTCACTTCCACAAGAGTTCTGGCTTGAGGAGGTTTTGGCGGGTATCGGCAACACCATTGGTATATATGTCAAATCGTCTGAGGCCACGAAGCAGAGGCGTTATACCTCCTATGCACGCATCTGCATCTATCTGAACATAACCAAGGCGCTTCCTGGGTCCATCATTCTGGAGTATCAAGACGAAGATTGGATCCAAACCATTGACTACGAGCACATCCCGTTCCAGTGTCGCCGATGTCATGAGCATGGACATCTATTCAGAGAATGCCCCCTTAACTCAGCACCAAAAGAAGGAAACCCAGATGGCAATAAAGACAAGGACGGCTTCACCCAACCCACAGGAAAAAGACGACCAAGAGGTAGAAGACAACTAGCTCAGGTAAGCAAGGACCCTTCCA
>JZKD02S2064549.1:268304-330552 GCA_000966675.3 Picea glauca
ACATTCAATGAAATCCCTACTTAGATACTATTGGATCCAATTTTCTTAGACCATGGGTTTAGTTGACGGTTTCTTAGACCACATGTTAATTCCCATGTGACAACAGAAAAAATGAATTTTAATGTTTATTGTTATAAAATTGAAATGAAAATTTTATCGTGTTAAGTGTTAATTATTATTATGAAAATAATTACATTTTATTTATTCTATAATCATTAAATTTAATTTAATTAATATAGTAAAAATAATTGTGATTTTTTATTCTATTACCACTCAATTAAATTAACCAAATTTATTCTTTGAATTTAGTATAATTTTTTAATGTTAAAATAAAAGTTTGTTTATATTTGTATTGTTTTAATAAATAAATGTGTACTTTTTATGATTAATAAAAAAAATTAAAATATTTCTGAAACATATAAAAGTCTATACTTATTGACAATTGGCACATTTAATGATCTTTTAATAATAAATTTCAATAGTATGGTTATCAATTGAAAATGCTAACATATCTTTAATTATCCTTTAATGAACCATGACCATCTAATTGCCAAGTTCAAATGATTAACAAACTTAATTGAAATTATAAATTTACTCCACTATTAACTTTTTATCATTTTACAGTATTAGATTTATATTTATGCCACTTTTACTTATGGCAGCAGCATAATTACAACATATTCTTGAGTATTTCATTTTACCAACCTCTTCACTAATTTCATCTTACCAGCTATAACCATTTAGCTGCTGTGCTAGTTTTACATTTACATTTTCTGCTGTGATAGTTTTACATTTTCTTAAATTGATATATGAAATTTCTTTTTTGACATCACATATCCCCTCCCACAATCTCACAATAATTTGATCAATAGACGTACGAGATAAATTTAAACCGTTTAAAAACAATCATAAAAATTAAAACAATCCACTGTTAGAGGATCACTCAAATTTCCTTTTTAAATTCAATGAACCTGCCTAGCTGTGCAGAGAACAGTTTTTTCCACGAATTATCGGCTCTGTGGGGGCGAACAGTTTACACACATACTCGCATATATGGGCTTTAAAGGAGTACAATCTACTGCCACCCTGCCCATAAAAAATAAAATGAGGAAGAAGGAAGCTTTGGGATATTGCAAGGCTACCGAATTCACTTATCTTTTATTTCCAAATTAGTCTCTGCAGTCTTATTTTTCGACTCTACAGAATTCAACGCTTATCAAGATTCAGAATGGCTGGAGATCACACTGACTTGCAATGGAAAATGCGGGTTCGAAGTATTTGCCTCCCAGAATCGCTTTAGTAATCAGTTTGTTATTAGATTTCATATTATTTAAGATTTCATATTATTTCATATTAGATTTCATATTATTTAAGTAAATGTTATCTTTTTCTTTATAATTAGAAAAATAATGTTCACCTAACTGAATTTAAATTTAAGTAGAAAAGGATTAAATTTTTTAAAATGCAAATATATTTTATCAATTCTTTAAAACATAAAAAATTCTTTACATCATGAAAAATATTTGAATTTGATATGTATATTAACAAATATTAATCGCATCATTATATGTTATCAATGTAGTAGAAATAAGTTGGTAACTTTAATGGGATATTTTGAAAATAATTAATTATAAAAATTGGTATTAGGATGCGTATTTCTTCACCAATTTCATCAACATTGCAATTACTCATTTGACATTTTCTTTCACTACTATCAAACGTCCTTAGTTGAAGATGACATAATGAAATTTAGTAATAATAAAAAGGCATACATGTGTTGTTCGAGAAATTGCCCATGATTTTCTTACGGTTGCCAATATAGCAATGAGGATAAAATGTTGTTTATCCTTGTTGCTAGAAAGCATGCCACACGAGACCAATCTAATGCGGGAAGTTTCCTAGAACTAAAGCTAAAGAAACCTTGTTAGCCTTGCTCCAATTATATTCATTCAAGCACATTTCCTCTCATAAGGGGGGTGGGATCAATAGTTGGAAATTGTACTTTGGTGTAGAGATGAGGATTGATCATTATATGTACATCCATCCTGATGACATAGGTACTTGGTACTCAGGTAGGGAAACTAAAGAAGATCTCCATGCAAGTTATGCCAAGTTATGACATATTTTTAAAACACGGATTTAGAGGGATATTGTACGAAGTAGAAGTGGGACGCTCCCTTACCACAATGAAGAAACACCAATTTTAAGTGGGATGAAGGTTTTAGGGATTTGGATTTCGCAATTTCCTTGGAATGCACTAGGGACAACACCACTCACTCCACTCCATAACCATGCCACACATGTATATATTAACATGTGTAAAATTTACAGATACCTAGGTGCCAAAATAACCATCTTTGTTAATCTATCAAATTTTAGTAGGTTTTTATTTATATATGTCCTTTTGTGAAGGATTCATAGTGCATCATATGCATCACATTATTTGCATATACTTGTGAAATAGAAAATGAAACCTTTGATGATAATTTTTAGAAATCAAAAAATTATGCGGATGGATTATATTCATGTGAAAAAATGTGCACCATACATAGAGAATCAAACTCACATCCTTAGAGGACAAAATATTTCCAAACTAGTTGATAGTGAGTTTATTTGTCATAAATGAATGCCTAGACGATAAATCACATTTGCAAATATCCAAAAGGTAGATGATCATGGTGGGGCCTCTTCGTTGTCATTCCATTTCCCGAAAAAGCATTTTTTTTATTATCTCCCAAACTAGGGTTTTTCTCAATGAGGCACAAAGCAATGTTTTAACAAGAGATTAATCTTTACGAATGTTTTGTCGAACAATTATTGGTAGTATTGTCACATGAACTTTGGCCAAATAGACATGTGTGAGCTTACTTATTTCCTTTATTCTACTCGGTTTGGATTTTCTACCCCCAGAATTATTTGTAACCATGTCCTTGGATGGCATAAGGAAGTGAGTTGCAACTCACAATAAAAATCTAACCACACATCAAATGGATGAAATATTGATTGCATTAGATTTAGGGCATTGGAATTTAGGTGGTGGGGCCTCTCTATTGTCATTATGTTTCCAGGAAAAGTGTTTTTTGGAGGATCTTTGAAACTAGGGTTTTGCTCAATGAGACATAGTGCAATTTATGAACTAGAGATTGATTTTGAAGAATGTTGTGTCGAAATATTACGGGTAGTTTGTTCGTTTGGGCCTTGGTCAAACAAACATGTGAGAGTTCACGGATTTGATTTATGCTAGGTGGATTAGATTTTATGCCCTCAACACAAATTTCCAACATGTCCCTGAATTGCTTGAGGAGGCGAGTTGCAACTCCGAATAAAACCATAACCGAGCCACAGATGGACGAACTGTTGATAGCATTGGATCTGAGGCACTGGGTTTTAACTAGTGGGTCCCATCCACTATCAATCCATTTCCTAGAAAAGCATTTTTTGGAGGATCTATGAAACTAGGGTTTTCCTCAGTGAAGCACACTATAATTTTTAACAAGAGGTCAATTTTCAAGAAGACCGTGTCAGACGATTGTGGGTAGATTGGTCATGTGTCCCTTTGCCAAATATACATGTGGGAGATTAGGGAACTATGTTATGATTCTTGGTTTGGATTTTTTTCCCGAGACCAAATTGTTAACATGCCCCTTAATGGCTTGAGCACGTGAGATGCAACTCTCGATAAAACTCTAACTCTCCGTCAGATGGAAAAATCGTCAGTTGCATTAGATTTGGGGCATCAGGTTTCAACTATTCAGGTCATTCTGTTGTCATTTCATTTCCTAGAAAACAATTTGTCCGAGGATCTCTGAAACTAGGGTTTTTTCCAATGAGGAACAGTCCAATTTCTAAACAAGACGTCGATTTTCAAGAACATTGTGTCGGGTAATTGTGGGTAGTGTGGTCGCCTGGGACTTTGCCAAATAGATGTTTGGGAGCTTACGAAAATCCATTAAGCTGCTTGGTTTGGATTTTATGACCCTAGACTAGATTTCCAACATATCCCTCAATGCCTTGAGAGCCAGAGTTGCAAATCACAATAAAACTCTATCCAGACCTCACATGGATGAACCAGGCTTGAGCTAGTGGGGCCCCTCTTTTGTCATTCTATTTCCAAGAAAAACATTTTTTGAAGGATCCTCAAAACTAGGATTTTTCCCACTGAGGCACAGTGCAATTTTTGAACAAGAGGTCGATTTTCAAGAACATTGTGTTGGGTGATAGTGGGTGGCGTGGTCATGTGGGCCTTGGCCAATTAGACATGCAAGATATTGTGAAACTACATTATGTTTCTCGGTTTGTATTTTATAACCTTGGAACAAATTGCCAACATGTCCCTCGATGCATGTGGAACGGAGCTGCAAATCATGGTAAAACACTAATTGAGCCTTGGATGTACAAATCATTAGTTTTATTAGATCTAAGGCACCGGTTTTTAGCTAGCGGGTCGCTTGACTATCATTTCATTGCTTGAAAACATGTTTGTTGGAAGATCTTTGGAACTAGGGTTTTTCTCAATGAGGCACAATGCAATTTATCAACAAGTGGTCAATTTTAAAGAACATTGTGACAGTCAATTGTGGGTAGTGTGGTCATGTGGACCTTGTACAAACAGATGTGTGGGATCTTACAAAACTTCGTTATGCTGCTTAGTTTGAATTTTATGCCCATTGACTAAATTTTCAACATGTCCTTGAATGCCTTGCGGAGGCAAGTTTCATCTCATAATAAAAATGTAACCTGGCCTCAGATGCTCAAGCTGTCAATTTCATTAGATCCAAGGCACCATGCTTCAGCTAGTGGGGCTCCTCCATTGTCATTTTGTTTCCAAAAAAAAAGTTTGTTGGTGGGTCTCTGGAACTAAGGTTTTTCTAAGTGAGGCACAGTGCAATTTTTGAACAAGAGATCGATTTTCAAAAAATCTATGTTGGGTCATTGTGGGTAGAATGGTCATGTGGACCTTGTATAAATAGATATGTGGGAGATTACATAACTCTCTTATGTTTCTCATTTTGGATTTTATTCCACCCGACTAAATTGCCAACATGTCTGTGAATGGCTTGAGGAGGCAAGTTGCAACTCACAATAAATATTTGATTGGGCCTCAGATGAATGAACCATTGGTTGCATTGGATCTATGGAACATGGTTTCAGCTAATGGGTCCTCTTCACCCATAAAATTATTTTTTTAAGGATATTTAGAACTAGGGTTTTTCTAAATGAGACACAGTGCATTTTTTGAACAAGAGGTTGATTTTCAAGAAAATTGTGTTGCGTGATTGTGATAGTGTGGTCGTGTCTCCTTTGGAAAAACTGATGTGTGGGATATTACAAAACTCTATTATGCTACTGAGTTTTAATTTTATTTCCTCGAACCAAATTCCCAACATGTACCTGAATGGATTGAGGAGATGAGTTGCAACTCGCGATAAAATTCTAACCGGGACTTGAATGGATTAACCATCAATTACATTGGATATGAAGAACCAGGTTTTAGGTCATGGGGCCTATCTATTATCATTTTGTTTCCCAGAAAATCATTTCTTGGAGGATCCTCGAAGTTAGGGTTTTTCTTTTGAACAAGAGATCGATTTCAAGGACATTATTCCAGGTGATTGTTGGTAGTGTGGTCATGTGGGCCTTGGATAAACATATGTGTGGGAGTTTATGGATTTCTTTTATGCTACTCTCTTTGGATATTATGCCCCTGGAAAGAATGCCAACATGTCCCTGATTGGATCAAGGAAGTGAGTTGCAACTCATCATAAACCTCTAACCATGCATCATATGGAAGAACCATCAATTGCATTGGATCTAAAGCATCGGGTTTCATCTAGTGGGCCCCCTCTGTTCTCATTTTTTTTCCTGAAAATGTCTTTGTTGAAAGATCCCTGTAACTAGGGTTTTTCTTACTAAGGCACACTACAATTTATGAACAAGAGGTCGATTTTCAAGAACATTGTTTAGGGTGATTATGGGTAGCTTCATCATGTGGGCCTTTTTCAAATAGATATGTGGAAGCTTAAGGAACTCTATTATACTTCTTGGTTTGGATTTTACACCCCCATACTAACTTACCAACATGTCCCTTAATGGCTTGATTGGTCGATTTGGAAATCACGATAAAACTATAACCAAGATTCGGATGGAAAAACCATCAACTGCATTACATTCAGGGCATCGAGTTTCATCTAGTGGGGCCCCTCCATTTTCATTCCATTTCCTAAAAATGTGTTTTCTCGAGCATCCACATAACTAGGGTTTTTCTCACTTGGGCATAGTGCAATATATGAACAAGAGGTTAATTTCCAAGATCATTATGTTGGTTGATTGTGGATAGCATGGTCACTTGGTCCATCAACAAATAGACGTGTGGGAGCTTATGGAAATTCATTATGCTTCTCAGTTTGGATATTATTCCCCCAGACATAATTTCCAACATGTCTCTGAATTCCTTGAGGAGGTGAGTTGTAACTCATGATAAAACTCTAAACTAGCCTTCGATCGATGAACCATTAGTTTCAATTGATCCATGTCACCAGGTTTCATCTATTGGGGCCCCTTCATCTTCATTTCGTTTCCAAGAAAAAGGTTTGTTGAAGGATCTTCGGAATAAGGGTTTTGAAGGGTTCAAAACAAGGGTTTTGAGTTGTGATGCCTTTTCACAGGAATGATATTTATCAATATGGGGGCATCCACTAACCTACCAATGTTTCCTTAATCCTGTGTATCACATATGTTTTCACAATAGGAGTTGAAGTGAACAAGAAAATTTTCTTTCTAACAAAGCATGCTGAGTTTTTAGATCTATATTTCACGCATCCCATTGCTACTTGGTCACCCAACGTCTCTCCTAGGAACACATGTATTGTTGGATGTCTATCCCTTTCGTGAACCCTTATCAGATGGACTCTTCCAAATATGCCCATTTAGGAAGCTATGTTTGATACCCTTCCCACCATTGCACGGGTATACCTATTAACATGGTATCAACAGTGTGTACCTGAGGAAGAGGGGAATATATTTCATCTGAAAAATGAAAGTATTGACTCAATCCATCTCATCGAATCAATAGATCCAAAATTCATCTTCACACAGAGCAATGGTAATGTACATGCACCTCATATTAGAGACTTCGTAAAAGTTCATGTTACCACCTCTCTATGGAATCCTTTGAATCAATATCATATGACTTCACAAGTCTCCAACTCATCTCCCCATCTGTCGAGGGATTGATGTAGTCTTCCTTATGCCCCGTGATATGCTATATATTTTCAATCACAGAGTGATATGCATCCACATTCACTCTCTCATTGTAATTTTCACCTTCATTTGGATCTAATGGCAGAATCACGCGCAGGGTGTCTATCTCTAATGACATCTTTCTCTTCCTCATATTCAACTCAACATTGTTGTCAAAGGCCCAATCAATGCCAAGTAGGGCAAGGTAGGCATCAAATTCATCTATTATAACTATCACTTCAAAGTCTTCCTTCATCTTCACCCTTTCTATGTTCACTTCAACCCATTCCATTCGGCCTATAGGAAAAAAATTATATTGACTCACTAGCTGAAGTTGAATGGTTGACCACACCAGGTTTGGTTTACTAAAAAAATCCTAGGATTTCTTAGGCAATATGTTCATGTCAGATCGCAGATCCAACATAATAACATCTATCTCATAGCTTCCAAGTTTAAGTGTCATCTTGAACTCTCTTCCTATGCACTTTTGTTTACTTACCTTCCACTTGTCCCTTTCTAGTAGGGGGGTTTATGTAGTTATAACTATCCCTTCTTCACCCATGCAGGATTCTAACATATGCGTAAACATTTTCAAAACATCAAGTTCACTTAACAAATTCAAAGAATAGAGCAAGAAGTTACTTACTTGGTCTTTATTTTCTACTTCATGACCCATGTTGAACAGTGCTTCTTCTTGCACCATGCACTTCATCTCTTTATGCACATGCTGCTCTATTTCCTTCTATTCATTTGATCATAATTCTTCTTTTCTCCAATCCTCTTCTAGTGACCTTTGCATCATTTCATGTATCTCCTCACGCACATGAGTTTTCTCCAAAGACATGTATGTGGTACATTACAACTCTTCACAGGTTCAATATTCCTCTAGCAACCTACATGTCACATGTTGTACTTCTGCATAGAGTCGAGCCTCCTATATAAACCTTTGTGTTGCATGTTTCAACTCTTCTCGTGCTAATTTTGCCACTAGATCCCTATGTGTGTCGCATAGAACCTGCTTCTTTTGTGCAACACAAAAATTAGGAGGGAATTGTGATGCCTTTATAATATAACCCTCCATCCTTTGGCCTGAAATGTATCCATGCTCAACTTCCCTTTATAATCTTCATCTATGTTCCTTTCTACCACAACATTCTCTTCCAGACTTCCTCCTCCTGCAATCTCTTTCCTATTCATTCTGGATTTGACCCTCATCTCATGCCCCTTTCTATATTTTTTTTGCTTCTCTATTATTCTTTCTTCCTTAACTTATCTCTTCTCGTGTATCTTTTATCTCTCTTGATCCTCTTCTCTTTTGGGTTCGTTCTCTCTCTGACCTCATCTCAACAACTTTTGGATCCTTCTCAGTGGATCCATATCCTCTCTCTCTCGCTTCTCCACCTTCCTTTAACCCCCCCCCAAAAAAAAAACTTTCTAGGAGAGTCTACTCAGCCATCCTATCGATATCCATGCACATCAACCTTTTATTCATTAAAAACATATTGATCCGCAGTAGGAATTATAGAAGCCTTCTCTCAGGACATTTAGCAAACTTTCTTTCATCCTTGCTTAAAGAATCATTGTATTCTACAATGAAATTAATAATGTAGTCATCCTTTACCTAAAAAAACCAAAAATCAATTGCTCGATCCCACCTATTATCCAATTCCTTCATCCTATCAATTGTGATATGATCTCAAACATGTGTCTCTTAATGCCTTAAAGTGGTATTGGTACCATTCTTCCTCTTCAACCATTCATACTATAAACATGGAAATTCAACAAATAAAATTTCATGCATATCATTTTATATATACCTATTCTTCCATTGTTCCACATTAGTGATCATACCTTCAGTCTCTCACCAAGAATAGTTATCTTATTTCACAATCAACCAATCTTGTCTTTTCTCCTGAGATGGATACAACCTTATTCTCTGCCTTCGTCATTCAAGACAAAACATTGAGGTCCTAGCAACGAAAAATATTTGTTCGCCTGCTTGTGTGCATCCTTCTTAATGTTGGGGGGTTGATTACCTAGGGTTAATCCAGATTTCACCAATGAAAAACCCAAGGCATCGACATATCAATCCTCAATCAAGTACTAAAGAAGTTCTCACTCGATATGCGATGAGAATCACAAACACCATTTGTTCGTGTGTCCGTGATGAGGGGTTAAATTACACAAGGAATCCACTCAATCTAAAATTCATACATTCCATTTGAACATACTTAAATATCAACAACATATAATATTAACACACACATTCATTAGACACATAATAAACACAATAAAGGACAGGAAGAGATGCAACTTGTATTTTATTCATTCCAACAATCACATACATGCACGAAGAGACTCATCATTTATGAGAAACAATACCCTGCACTCTCATACATTCTTACAATAACTCATTACAAATATTGTTCCATCTACGAAACAAAACCATAATTAGAACCAGACTCTTACAAAACATAGTCAAACTCATATCTTAATGAAGATAACTTAGAGCGAATCTCCTAAATGAACAACAATCAACCACAACAATAGTAATAGTCTTAGCAACAACACCATCGACCTATTCTGTTCTCTCGCACTCTATCACTTTAAACTCTGCTCCACTCGCTCTGTTGACTTTCAGTCCTACATGCTTCTACCACCTGCATGTAGTCCACATAGCCTCTTTGGAGTCATGGAAGTCTTATCTAACTTTTCAGCTCACCCATTAACTACTCCATGATCTCTCATAATTCCTAAGTTAATCATTTTGGAATACTTCCCAAAGATCCACTTCTTTATTCCAGTGTGCATATGGTATCTTCTTGATTTTTTGCATTCATAGTAGAACTCAGACTGGCGTGCATAGTAGGACTCAAGTTAGCACACACAAGTTATGGCATCTATTGTGTAGTTGTTGGTGTACACAAAACACTATGGTGCATGCACAACTATGTTTGTGCACACATGCAATCGTTATCCCAAAAGTTTTCATCTTATCCAAACATCATCTAAGTTGTTAACTCAAGGTGAAATCATAAATCAACAGAGATAGGCATGGATAATCTGATTAATCCATGTGATTTGTCATTTTTATTATCCACTTAGATTCCTTTGACTCATCAATGGGGGAATTAAAATATGTAACTAAGATAACCTCAAAATCAGAAATTGGTTGTTTAGACAGAATGTTCTCGAAAAAATAGATAGTTAAAAATGGCTTTGAAAATAGACTTTCAATGTCAAAGCTATGTTGTCTTTAATGAAGACAAAAGATAAAAAAAATGTCACATGGAAAGTAGAGGTCAATAGATATGGTGGTGGATGCACAAATGGTGTTACCAAGTGAACAATAAATTCTCATCATTCTCTAAATTTGCCTATAAACTTAAACTTTTCTTCCAATTAATCTTTAATAAGATGTTCAACATGTATAAAAAAAATCTAGTCACACCCAATTAGATATTGGATGTGTTGAAGGTAGGTGATGAAAAAAAACATAAATAAAATGGATCGAAGCAATGTTTGATGTTTAATTTTAAAAATAAATAATAACATAAAATGATTTTTTTCAAAGCTAGTGAGACCACGGTTTCCTTTTGTACAGTGGCCTTCGTTATATTATTGTGATTTTTTTATTCCATTACCTTTTTATTCCATTACCACTCAATTAAATTAAGTAAATTCATTCTTTGAATTTAGTATAATTTTTTTAATGTTAAATTAAAATTTTATTTTTTTTTTATTGATTTTTTTTTCTTCGGATTTTTTTTTAATTTTATTCATAAACTAGAACTACATGCCCAAAAAAAACCTCAAAGTAAAGATCTACATATCCACACTACATGTCCAAAATATGGACCTCGAATATCTAACCCAACCTCCAAAGAATCGCAAAATACCCAGAAAACAACTGATCCCAAGTCCATAAACCCAATATATTTCCACCAAAGCTCCACCTGAGAGATCCACTGATAGGTAAAATCCCCATCATGTTCGATTGGCATAGCACCTCCCATATAACCAGAGTCTCATTTCTGCGAGATGAAAGAGCGAAAACCACATCCAGGCCAAGGGTCGCATGATACCAACGGAGCACGGGATCTTGTCCCTAACCGACAGGCAAGGCGAGGAGCCCACGGGGATGGAGCCACCGGAAAGGAAACAAGTGGAGACTCACCAGCAAGGAAGGAAGTGGGGGGAAAATATAGTAGACCACGGGGTCGAAGCCACAAGCAGACCAGAGCCCCTCTAGGCCAAGGGCCACGTACCAGTCCAAAACCATCGAAGGAAGCCATGTCATCATGGAGAGAGGCAGAGACGAGCGCCTGCGCGGGGGGAAACACTAGCAACTCTAATGGGCTCCTTGTATTTTTATCCGCTAGGGAAACCCTAGCCACTCCAATCGGCTCCTTAGATTTTTATTGATTTAATAAATAAATGTATACACTAATAGAAAAAATTAAAATGTTTCTAAAACATATAAAAATAATTTTACCTTTTATTAAATTGGTATATGGAATTTTTTTTTAAGGAAAAAAACAATCATAAATATCATTGAAAAACCAATAAAAGAAATGAAATTAAGAATATATTTATTTTATAGCAAAATAACAAATATAACTAAATTGAAACAACATTAATCATATTTATATGAGTATGTATTAAATATACAATATATGAATTTGGAAAGAAGCCGAATGAAATTAAAGAAATTGTTTTGAAAATTATAACTCATCTAAAAAACATAGCTTTTAATAAAAGTGCATAATAATAACCTAAGTAGAAATATTGTAAAATGTAGAATATTCCATATTAGTAAAACAAATGGTAAACTAACATAAACTGTGGCATAAAAAATATGGAGTTCCAATGCATAAAACTAACATAAATAAAAGAATATTGTAAAGTGTATAAGAATGTATAAAAAGTAAGAAATTCCTTTCATAGAAACATACCATAAACTATAATCCAAAGTCAACATCTTACAACATATTATAATATGAGTAAAAACCACATACATACACCAATCAATCCAAAAATATTGCATTTTACAATACAAAGTGTAAGTATAGACTATTAACAACAACATACATTGATAACCTATCCTAAAATAAAATCTTAAAATATATAATAAAATGTTAAAAAAGGCATCATTATATTGGGTAATACTGTAAGTGTCATGGAAATTTGCTACAATAAAAAAGGAATTGAATTTTTAGTTGATTAATGATTTCAAAGACTACTAGAATGTCTAAGTAATTTAAGGGAATTTTTCATACTAATGTGGTTAATGAGAATCATATAGATAATGCAAGTAAAATGATGTTATTTGAAATTAGTTCATTATTTTGATGAGGGCTACTTACAACAACTCTCAAGTTGGTGAAAAAATTGTACCATTTGAAAATAGAGAATGGAGTAGACTCAATAATGCTTATATATTCTAAGTTAATTTATATAATTAAGTGTATTATCTTTAAGGTATAATTTTATTTTAAGGGTTTTAATGAAGTAATCAATTATGATGGAATTTATAAGTAATAGGTTTTGGTATCATCTCATTTGGTCAATGAAAAAATTTAATAATAATATTAGAAACCATGAATTAAAAAGTTATAAAACAAAAAATACACTTTTTGATTAAAGTTTTTTTATCTCAATGTTACTTTGATCATGAAATAAATTTTTAATTCAAAACCATAAAACAAGAAAACCATGACTTCAAGGTCTATATATCTTTTTATTTTTGCGGTCGAGAACCATCATTGTGAATCCAACATACAACATACTCATTATGAGCTTTATTAATGTCATTATGAGAATTGAATCCAGGTGGGGAGGATAACAATCATTCGTCACAACCATCCAAGCTAAACCCAATTGACCTAAGCATATATATTCAAATTTAGTTTATAATATGTCTTCAATTAATTGTTTATCTATTTTTATCATAGCATCATATTCTTTTTATAAATGATTTTCAATAAAATAAATAATTCAAATAAAAATAAAATAAATAAATAACATTATCCTTATCTATAATTTAGTAAATTTGATGATTCTTTATAATGTTAATAACAAAAATTTCAATATTCCTCAGATGGGGTACCACGCGAACCAAAGGAGACACATGGAGTAGAGCCAGGCCTGGCCATAAATGAGGTTGCCTAACTCCCATACCCTCAGCATTAAGGATGGGAGTTGGCTCCCACTGCCTCTCACCTGGAAGAGGACTCGCTCCTTGCGCAATAAGTCTAGTGATGTAGTTCATTTACGAGGGGGACTTAATGGAGCTAGAGGTATCATTGGCTCTCCCGCTTTTGTTTCATCCACACCATGCTTTCTTCCATTTCAGCCTTACCTTGCACCATCTCTGCAACAATGAGATTTGGAGCAGTGACTACTACATCCTCTATAGAAATTCTACCTTCTTTCTCACCTTGATGCCATGTGAACGAGGGAAGCCATGCCATGGTGCTTCCTGGTACGCATTTTCTTCCCGAAGGAAGAGGCTTCAAAGGATGGAAAGATCACTCTCCATAGCCAGGACCCAAATCACGCACAAAATGATTGTGCTCAGAACGTCTCCCAGGGTGTCTTTCGAAGAAGCTATCCTGGAGGGGCCAATGGCCTTTGTTGAAGAAGTTATCATGGAGGAGCCATTTTAGGTGCTCTGGGAGCATTTCCTCTTTATGGTGCCTGACAATTGGAACCCACCAAGTGATTTTCGAGAGGAGGCCCCCATGTCTGCCACTGCAAAACAACAAGGTAACGAACACGAAAAGGAAGAATCCCCCACCTGATTCATAGAGGATGAGATACCGGAAGAGGATTCCTCTCAGATGGCAATACCAGTAGTTCGTAACACCTTGGATGATATCATGGAAGGTGAATGGGGTGAGGGCATTGGCAGGAACGCAGCCACGGAGCAACATAGAGAAGCAGCTTTAAGCAAGGTCTAGTAAATGCATAAGGAAGACACAACGAGGGAGGGTGGCACTGTATTCATGCCACCTCCAATCTCTTCCATGCAGAATCAATGGTTTATCTCACCACCTTTCTTCTTCTCAGAGCACCTTGAATTGCTTTTTATTCTACGGGACCAGATGGCGGACCAAGTCCACCATGGCATCCTCATGGGTCAACGTCTAGATATGCTCTACAATGCCTTCTCCAATGCAGTAATAGGGTGAATATGCCCAACTTGTAAACATCTTTTCATACTAACAGTTAAGGAAAATGCTCAGGATGTGGGTGCCACCTCTGACACCACCGAGTAAATAACATGATCTTGATTTAGATTCTGGTCCCAACTTTTAGAGTTTTGTGCATGTTTTTGTTATCTTTTTGCAAGACAATAGTCATAGTTCAGAAAATGAAACGCCATTAGTCATGGCTTCCTTTGGGCAAGATTGAGGACAAACCATCTATTTTGGACAAGGGATGACACTATTTTGATTTTCACTTCAGCAACAGAACGGATGGCAGCCTAAGTACAACTATAATTTTTTCCAATTAATATAGAAGAAACTTTCTTTTTTACTTAAATAATAATAATAATAATAATTTAAATATTAATACATTAATAATAATATATAAACATTTCTATAAATAAAATTAAAAGGTAAAAAGTAAAGAAAATAAAAAATAATTATAATAATATTTAATGATAATATACATATTACTAAAATAAAAATTTAATAAATAAATAGAAAAAATATAACACATAAAAACAATATACACATACTCAAAAAAAATAAAAACATTACAGAAAAAATAAATATATAAACACATTACATAAAGAAGAAATATATAAACACATTATATAAAAACATTAAAAAAAAGAAATATATAAACATATTATGTAAAGAAGAAATACATATAAAACATTATAAACACATTAAAAAAAAGAAATGYATATATGTGAAAGAGAAACATCTCATTCACTTATGTATCTAATATTTCAAAAAATAATATGTTTKGTTATATAACATGTCATAATTTTCAATTTTGTAAGACAAACAAATTATAAATGCAATTTTTTACAACAAACATATTGTGTAAATGTAATTTGAAATATTTTTTTGTTTCTCTTAAATGCTTTAAATTTTATAATATGAATTTTTTTAATTTATAATATAATATAAGATAATTTATCAAGATATAATATAATATATAGTAAAAGAGTATTTACACTTTTAGTTTATCAATATTTAATATAAAAATGTAAAATTATTTTGACTTTTAATTTATCAATATATAAAACAATTTTTCAATCACGTTGTTTATGTGTTTGTTGTAAGTTACTCTATTTGTTTTGTCACTAAAATATTTTTCAATCATTTTTGTCGAAAGTATGGCTTAATTGCTCAAATTCAATGCTTCACCTCTTTCAAACAATTCAATCAGCTACGAGCCAATTTTATCCCGAGAATGATTTCGCCTACCCTTAATTTCCAAAATTAATACGAAGAGGCCAAGGTGGAGTTATGGTGAACAACTAAAATCCAAAAAAAACTCAGATGGATGTGGAAAAGGGAGGCTTAAACAGACTAAAATGCATACATGATGTAACTAAGTTGTCAAGTCGTGCCTTCTATAATTATAAAATATATATTACAAAGTTTCTATTCATATGGGCTCTTATTCATAAAATATACCTTACAGAGTTTTTATTCATGTGGCTAGTGGTTACTTGAATGAATGGTCAAAGTGACAAGAAGAGAATAAGACAGTAACTTAGTAGGAGATAATATGAAGCTATATCAAAGTAGATATGGGAGTTATAGGACCAAGATTCATGTCATCATCCAAATATATCTATGTCATCATCCAATGATATTTTGGGGGAGCCGAGCAAAACCAGTATCAAGTGATATTTTGAGGGAGCCTGGGCTATGTTCGTGTTTTTCCTATTTCAAATGGATACATAATCTCTGATCTCTTACTGAGACAAGAAATCAAGCGAGATAAAAGTGACAGTATATTTTACATCCTAGATGTTTGAAAAGATGAAGCACAGATAAATGTATTTCTTTAGAATCGTTGTCTATGAGTTTTGATTACAACACTTTCATTCAGAGCTTTGCCTGTAAAGAAGTTGCAAGGAAGAGATAAATGGTATGAATATCTAATTAAAGAGAGAAATAATAGGAACAAAGCAAGAAAAGGTAAGAAATTTACTTGTATATGGAAGAGAAAAAAATAATGAAGAAACACAATTGATTTTTAGTTTAGTTTAATATAAAATGGTGTATAAATGGTCTTCAACTATTTTCGGGAATTAAAACCACCCTAAACATTGTCCATTGCTTAACCATAAAGTTAAGCTTTAAATTTAAACTTAACATGAGATGCTTAACCTTGACTGCTTGGTTTTGAACGTGCATTGTCTTTGTACGACCGACAACAAATTTAAGACGTTGAAGGAATCCAACAACAATAGTGCACATGTTTTTATTGTGAAAAGACCAAAAAAATATGGTTTTAGAAAACCTGTCAACCACTTGACAATTTTCTACAAAACCCAACAGTAAAAATTATTTTTATGATAAAGTTGTACATATTACAAGAATAAATTGTATGATTAAGTGTGGTAAGTTTATACCTAATATCAAATTTTATAGTTTTAATTGATTTTATTGTAAATTTAAGCAAACATTAATTTGCAAACAAAATTTTGACTAAACTAAATAGATATAAATAGATAAAAAAACATGCTCCTTGGAAATAACATCCATGTGTCATGACTCATTACATAATAACAAAAAGATAAAAAATTTGCTCGGTGACTAAATTAAATAAATAAAAAAACATGTTCCTTGCAAATAACATCCACGTGTCATGACTCATCACACAATAACAAAAAAAAATAATTTGGTCAGTGATCTCTGGTGTGGGATTAGGAGCATTCACACTCATGTTATGATTTTAGTTTTAGATAGATTTTAAAGTTATTTAAATAATTGAATTTTTCAAATAATAATAAAAAAAAAATGGAATTTTAACATATTAAAAAATGTAATGATTTGAATACCACATGTTCAAATTAAGAAGAGGTAGGGAGACTTTACCCATAAAATTGTTGGGCTAAGAGAGTCTCATACAACAATTTGATCTATGACTTGACCTTCACCTTAAAAATAAATAATTATTATTATTATTATTATTATTGTAAAATACATCTCATATTCAAGCTTATAATGAGGAGTTTCTTTCAACTTTATCACCTCAATCTTGAAACATATATGAATCCCAAAGGTCATCACATGGTATGGGAACAACCCCGATTCCAAGGTGAGGGTGGTTTTTTCTCCTAGGAAATAACATCTACACAGCCAGATATGTGTTTAGACTTGAAAAACCATGAAATTTCTAGAAAATATATGGACAAATCTTATAATGGAATTGTCTCTCGGTTTTAGATTGATATTTTTTCTATGTCTTTTGCCAATATGTCTAGGAAATAATTATATTGGATAATAATTAATATTTTTTTTAATTACATTATTTAAACTTATTTAATATATTTTAGTAAGTTTTAGTAGTCAAATATTTTCGGGGAGAGGGATTTCTTGTCCACAAACAAAGAGGTATCATAAAAAAATTTGGTGTGTGGCTTGAGCGTGATCTTAAAATTAATAATAATCTAATTTTAAAAGCCACATACCAAATTGGTATACGAGGTCACCCTTCTTTGTGGGAGAGGGACCCCAAAAAATTGGTGTATGAGACCCCTTATTTGAGGGACAAGGGACCCCACCAAATTGATATATGAGACCCCCTTCCTTCCACAAGACTATTTCACTTCTAAAGTCTAGAAAGATGTTCATACCCTACCCCTTTGAATTTGAACCTAACAAAATAATGATATTAAATAGTATTTTGGAGTCATTTTTATATTAATATGTTTTTCATATATCTTATTAACAATTTTATTAGAAAATTTAACAAACAAAAAAAATAGAGAAAATTATTTAATATAATAAAATATTACCATTAAATAGTAATAATATAAATTAGATAAATATTTTATGAAATATTTCATATTAGATTTCATATTATTTAAGAAAATATTATCATTTTCTTTATAATTATAAAAATAATGTTTACCTAACTAAATTTAAGTGGAAAAGGATTAAATTTTTTGAAATGAAAATATATTTTATCAATTCTCTACAACATAAAAAATTCTTTACATCATGAAAAATATTTGAATTTTATATGTATATTAACAAATACTAATCTGATCATTATATGTTATCAATGTAGTAGAAGTAAGTTTGTAACTTTAATGAGATATTTTGAAAATAATTAATTATAAAAAATGTGTATTAGGATGCATATTTCTTCACCAATTTCATCAACATTACAATTACCCATTTGACATTTTCTTTCTCTACTATCAAACATCCTTAGTTGAAGAAGACATAATGAAAATTAGTAATAATAAGGATTCATATATGTGTTGTTCGAGAAATTGTCCATGATTTTCATATGGTTTCCAATATAGTGATGAGGATAAAATGTTGTGTATCCTTGGTGCTAGAAAGCATGCCACACAAGACCAATCTAATGCAGAAAAATTCCTAGAACTAAGGCTAAAGAAACCTTGTTAGCCTTGCTCCAATTATATTCATTCAAGCACATTTCCTTTCATAGGGGGTATGGGATCAATAGTTGGAAATTGTACTTTGGTGTAGAGATGAGGATTGATCATTATATGTACATCCATCCTGATGGCATAGGTACTTGTTACTCTAGAAGGGAAACTAAAGAAGCTCTCCGTGCAAGTTATTTCAAGTTATGACATATTTTTAAAACATGGATTTAGAGGGATATTGTACGAATCGATAGGTTGCAAAAGTCGAAAGGTCCCTTACCACAATGAAGAAACACCAATTGTAAGTGGGACGAAGGTTTTAGGGATTTGAATTTCACTATTTCCTTGGAATGCACTAGGGACAACACCACTCACTCCTCTCCATAACCATGCCACACATGTATATATTAACATGTATAACTTTTATAGATACGTAGGTGCCAAAATAATCATATTTGTTAATCTATCAAATTTTAGTAGGTTTTTATTTATGTATGCCCTTTTGTGAAGGATTCACAGTGCATCATATTTTAGTGGTGTTATTATTATATCACATTATTTGCATATACATGTGAAATAGAAAATGGAACCTTTGATGATAATTTGTAGAAATTAAAATATTATGCGGATGGATTATATTCGTGTGAAAAAACATGCACCATGCATAGAGAATCAAATTCACATCCTTAGAGGATAAAATATTTCCAAACTAGTTGATAGTGAGTTTATTTGTCGTGCATGACTATATAGAGGATAAAGTCGCATTTGCAAATATCCAAAAGGTAGATGATCATGGTGGGGTCTCTTCATTTTCATTCCATTTTCTAAAAAAGCATATTTTGGAGGATCTCCAAAACTAGGGTTTTTCTCAATCAGGCACAATGCAATTTTTGAACAAGACATTAATTTTCAAGAATGTTGAGTCGAGCAATTATTGGTAGAATGGTCACATGAACCTTGGCCAAATAGTCATGTGGGATCTTACCTATTTCCTTTATTCTGTCCGGTTTGGATTTTATTCCCCCAAAATTATTTGTAAACATGTCCCTCGATGGCTTGAGGAAGTGAGTTTCAACTCACGATAAAAATCTAACCACACGTCGGATGGACGAACTATTGATTGCACTGGATTAAGGGCATTGGAATTAAGGTGGTGGGGCCTCTGTATTGTCATTATATTTGCCGAAAAAGTGTTTTTTGGAGGCTCTTTGAAACTAGGGTTTTGCTCAATCAGGCACAATGCAATTTATGAACAAGAGATCGATTTTAAAGAATGTTGTGATGGAATATTATGGGTAGTTTGTTTGCATGGGCCTTGGTCAAATAAGCATGCGAGAGTTTACAGATTTACTTTATGCTAGGCGGTTTAGATTTTATGCCCTTGGAACAAATTTCCAACATGTCCGTGAATTGCTTGAGGAGGTGAGTTGCAACTCCCAATAATACTATAACCAAGCCACAGATGGATGAACCATTGGTAGAATTGGATTTGAGGCACTGGATTTTAACTAGTGGGGCCCATCCATTATCAATCCATTGCCTAGAAAATCAATTTTTGTAGGATCTATGAAACCAAGGTTTTTTTGAGTGAGGCACACTACATTTTTTTAAGAAGAGGTCAATTTTTAAGAAGACTGTGTCAGGCGATTGTGGGTAGATTGTTCATGCAGGCCTTTGCCAAATAGACATGTGGGAGATTAGGAAACTATGTTATGATTCTTGGTTTGAATTTTTTTCCCCAGACCAATTTGTCAACGTGTCCCTTAATGGATTGAGCATGTGAGATGCAACTTGCAATAAAACTCTAACTCTCCCTCTAATGGAAAAATCGCCAGTTACATTAGATTTGGGGCATCGAATTTCAGCTAGTCACGTCGTTCTGTTGTCATTTCACTTCCTAGACAAGAATTTGTTCGAGGCTCTCCCAAACTAGGGTTCTTCTGAGTGACGAACAATGCAATTTCTAAACAAGATGTCAATTTTCAATAACATTGTGTAAGGTAATTGTTGGTAGGGTGGTCATTTGGGACATGTCCAAACAAATGTTTGGGATCTTACGAAACTCCATTAAGTTGATTGGATTGGATTTTATGACCCTAGACCAGATTTCCAACATATCCATGAATGCCTTGAGAAGGTGAGTTGCAAATCACAATAAAACTCCAAAACTCTATCCAGAACTCAGATGGATGAACCAAGTTTGAGCTAGTGGGGCCCCTCTTCTATCATTCTATTTCCCAGAAAATCGTTTTTTGAGGGATCCTCGAAACTATGATTTTTCCCAGTGAGGCATAGTGCAATTTCTGAAAAAGAGGTCGATTTTCAAAAACATTGTGTCAGGTGATTGTGGGTGGTGTGGTCATGTGGACCTTGGCCAATTAGACATGAGAGAGAATATGAAACCACTTTATGTTTCTCAGTTTGTATTTTATACCCTTGGTACAAATTGCCAACATGTCACAGGATGCATGTGGAATGGAGTTGCAACTCGTGGTAAAACACTAATCGAGCCTTGGATGGAAAAATCATCAGTTTTATTAAATCTAAGGCATCGGTTTTAAGCTAGTGGGGTCCCTCGAATATCATTTCATTGCTTGAAAACATGTTTGTTTTAGAATCTTTGGAACTAGGGTTTTGCTCAATGAGGAACAGTGCAATTTCTGAACAAGTGGTCAATTTTAAGGAACATTGTGGCAATCGATTGTGGGTAGCATGGTCATGTGCACCTTTTCCAAATAGATCTGTTGGATCTTACAGAACTTCATTATGCTTCTTAGTTTGAATTTTGTGCCCCTTGACTAAATTTCCAACATGTCCTTGAATGCCTTGCGGAGGCGAGTTTCAACTCGAAATAAAATTCTAACCTAACCTTAGATGGATGAGTTGTCAATTTCATTAGATCCAGGGCACCAGGTTTCTGCTAGTGGGGATCCTCCGTTGTCATTTTCTTTCCAAAAAAAAATCATTTGTTGGTTGATCTCTAGAACTAGGGTTTTTCTCAGTGAGGCACAATGCAATTTTTGAACAAGAAATCGATTTTCAAAAACTCTGTGTTGGTTCATTGTGGGTAGAATGGTCATGTGGACCTTGTCCAAATAGATATGTGGGAGATTACATAACTCTGTTATGTTTCTTAGTTTGGATTTTATTCCACCGAACTAAACTTCCAACATGCCCCTGAATGGCTTGAGGAGGCAAGTTGCAACTCATGATAAATTTATGATTGCACCTCAGATGGATGAACCATTTCTTGCATTGGATCTAGGGAAATGCATTTCAGCTAATGGGTCCTCTTCATTTAGAAAATTATTTGTTTAAGGATCTTTAGAACTAGGGTTTTTCCAAATGAGACACAGTGGAATTTTTTAATACGAGGTTGATTTTCAATAAAATTGTGTTGCGTGATTGTGGTAGTGTGGTCGTGTCGCCTTTGGAAAAACTGATGTGTGGGATATTACAAAAAAAAATTATGCTACTTAGTTTCAATTTTATGTCCTCAAACCAAATTGCCAACATGTACCTGAATGGCTTGAGGAGATGTGTTGCAACTCGTGATAAAATTCTAACCAGGACTTGGATGGATTAACCATTAATTACATTGGATATGAAGAATTGGGTTTTAGGTCATGGGGCCTATCCATTGTCATTCTATTTCCCAGAAAATCATTTCTTAGAGGATCCTCGAAACTAGGGTTTTGCTCAAAGAGGTGATTTTTGGTAGTGTTGTCACATGGGCCTTCGATAAACATATGTGTGGGAGCGTATGTATTTCTTTTATGCTACAATATTTGGATTTTATGCCCCCGAAAAAAAATGTCAACATGTCCCTGAATGGCTCGAGGAGGTGAGTTGCAACTCATGATAAAACTCTAAGCATCCATCAGATGGAAGAACCATCAATTGCATTGGATCTGAGGCATCAAGTTTCATCTAGTGGACCCCTTCTATTTTCATTTTGTTTCCTGAAAAAGAGTTTGTGGAAAGATCTCTATAACTAGGGTTTTTCTTAATGAGGCACACTAAAATTTCTGAACAAGAGGTTGATTTTCAATAACATTGTTTAGGGTGATTATGGGTAGCTTCATCATGTGGGCCTTGTCCAAATAGACATATATGAGCTTAAGGAAGTCTATTATACTTCTTGGCTTGGATTTTACACCCCCCATACTAACTTCCCAACTTTTGGATCGTCACCATAGGTGGGAAGACTCGAAACTTTGTTTATTGTATCATGTTCAATGGGTTAAGGATTATACCGCCATATATAACCTCCATACATTTTGGTAAGGAGGAAGAAAACACATGCCTTAATTGTTGGGGCTCAACCCAAATGGGGAGAGTTGAGAAAGATAAGGATTCCATAATATCACAGGGGCCTCACTCGATTCTGAATGACCACCTTCTCTATAGCATGATCTTTCTATAAAATTCATGCATACCTGTCGAATTTTATTTATGGGAACTAGTTTGGGTCATGCACATTATAATCTCCACATTTGAGCAGTGGGACTTTCCCCAATTTTGGCCCTTGAAAATCTACTCTGGATGGCATCAGTGGTTCTAGAATTCGATATTCTTTTACTTCTTTGGCATTCTTCCTTGCATGGGGATTACTCAAGGAATCCATCCTAGTTTTGGATGACAATAGTTTCTTAACTGTGTTCTACAATCGTGAAACACCTATGAGGGCTTAACAACATGGGACAACTCACCTATAATGGGACCAAGGAGAGTATGATCTTCTAGTCACTTTCCAATTCGAGATGAAAGACTACTATGGGGGACGAGTAGTGGGGGATAAAAGGAAGTATCATTGAGACAAAATAATACAATTATTTAGGACTATCGTAATATTAATGTTGCGTGATGCACAGCTGACTTTCGAGTTACTTCCATCCTTTCCAACATGTCTATGAATTCCTTGAGGAGGTGAGTTGTAACTCTCGATAAAACTCTAAACTAGCCTTTGATTGATGAACCATTAGTTTCAATTGATCCATGTCACTAGGTTTCATCTATTGGGGCCCCTTCACCTTTATTTCATTTCCAAGAAAAAAGTTTATTGAAGGATCTTCAGAATAAGGGTTTTGAAGGGTTCAAAACAAAGGTTTTGGGTGGTGATGCTTTTTCATAGGGATAATGTTTCTCAATATGGGGCCATCCACTAACCTACCAATGCTTGCTTAATCCTATGTATCATATATGTTTTCTCAATAGGAGTTGAAGGGAGTGAACAGGAAAATTTTCTTTCTAACAAAGCACGCTAAGTTTTTAGATCTATATTTCACGCATCCCATTGCTACTTGGTCACCCAATGTCTCTCCTAGGAACACATGTATTGGCGGATGTCTATCCCTTTCCTGAATATTTCTCGGATGGACTCTTCCAAATATGCCCATTCAGGAAACCATTGCATAGGTATACCTATTAACATGGTATCAAGAGTGTCTACCTGAGGAAGAGGGGAATATGTTTCATCCAAAAAAATAAATTATTGACTCAATCCATCCCATCAAATCAATAGATCCAAAATTCATCTTCACACAGAGCAATGGTAATGTACACGCACCGCTTATTAGAGACTTCGTAAAAGTTTGTGTTACCACCACTCCATGGAATCCTTCGAATATGTATCGTATGACTTCACACGTCTCCAACTCAACTCCCCATCTATCTAGGGATTGATCTATTCTTCCCTATGCCTCGGGATCTGGTATATATTTTCAATGACAGAGCGATATGCATCCACATTCACTCGCTCATTGTAATTGTCACCTTCATTTGGATCTATTGGCAGAACCACGTGCATGATGTTTGTCTCTAATGACATCTTTCTCTTCTTCATATTCAAATCAACATTGTTTTCAAAGGCCCAATCAATGCCAAGTAGGGAAGGGTAGGTATCAATTTCATCTATTATATCTATCACTTCAAAGGCTTCATTCATCTTCACCCTTTCTATGTCCACTTCAACCTATTCCATTCGGCCTATAGTAAAAAAATTATATTGATTCACCAACTAAAGTAGAATAGTTGACCACAACAAGTTTGGTTTACCAAAAAAATCCTATGATTTCTTATGCAAAATGTTCATGTCAGATCCCAGATCCAACATAACAACATCCATCTCATAGCTTCCAATTTTAAGTGTCATATTGAACTCTCTTCATGTACACTTTTGTTTACTGACCTAGAACGTGTCCCTTTCTAGTAGGGGGGTTTATGTAGTTATAGCTCTCCCTTCTTCCCCCATGAAGTATTATAACATATGCATAAACATTTTCACAACATCAAGTTCACTTAACAACTTCAAACAATAGAGAAAGAAGTTACTTACTTGGTCTTGATTTTCTACTTCATGACCCATGTTGAACAGTGCTTCTTCTTGCACCATGCACTTCATCTCTTTATGGAAATGTTGCTCTATTTCCTTCTATTCATCTGATCATAATTCTTCTTGTCTCAAATCCTCTTCTAGTTACCTTTGTGTCATGTCATGTATCTCCTCACGCACACAAGTTTTCTCCAAAGACATGTATGTGGTGCATTGCAACTCTTCATAGGTTCAAGCTTCCTCCAACAACCTATGTGTCACATGTTGTACTTCCTCCTAGACACGCGCTTCTTATAGAAACCTCTTGGTTGTGTGTTTCGACTCTTCTCATGCTAATTTTTCCTCTAGATACCTATGTGCGTCGCATAGAACCTGCTTCTGTTGTGAAACACCAAACTTAGGAGGGAATTGTGATTCCTTTATAATATACACCTCCATCCTTTGGCCTGAAATGTATCCATTCTCAACTTCCCTTTATAATCATCATCTATTCTCCTCTCTAGCACACCATTCTCTTCTATACTTCGTCCTCGTGCGATCTCTTTCCTCTTCATTCTAGGTCTGACCCTCATCTCATGCCCCTTTCTATCTCTTATTTGCTTCTCTGTTATGATTTCTTCCTTAACTCTTCTCCTCTTGTGTATATTTTATCTCTCTTCATCCTCTTCTCTTTTGTGTCCATTCTCTCTCTAACCTCATCTCAACATATTTTGGATCCTCCTCAGTGGATCCATATGTTCTCTCTCTCTCTTCTCCACCTTCTTTTGGATCCTCCTCAGTGGAGAGTCTACTTAGCCATCCTATCGATATCCATGCACATCAACCTTTTCTTCATGAAAAACATCTTGATCCACAGTAGGAATTATTATATAAGCCTTCTCTCAAGACCTTTAGCAAACTTTCTTTCATCCTTTCTTAAACAATCATTGTATTCTACAATAAAATTAATAATGTAGTTGCCCTTTAACTAAGAAAACCAAAAATCAATTGCTCGATCCCACATATTATCCAATTCCTTCATCCTATCAATTGTGATCTTATCTCAAACTTGTGTTTCTTAATGCCTTAAAGTGGTATTGGTACCATTTTTCCTCTTTAGCCATTCATACAATAAACATGGAAATTCTACAAAGAAAATTTCATGCATATCATTGTATATATACCTATTTTTCCATTGCTCCACATTAGTGATCATACCTTCAGTCTCTCACCAAGAATAGTCATATTATTTCACAATCAACCAATCTTGTCTTTCCTCCTAAGATGGATACAACCTCATTCTTTGCCTTCATCATTCAATACAAAACCTTCAGGTCCTAGCAATGAAAATATTTGTTGGCCTGCTTATGTGCATCCTTCTTAATGTTGGGGGGTTGATTACCTAGGGTTAATCCAGAGTTCACTAATGAAAACCCCAAGGCATCGACATATCTATCCTCAATCAAATACTAAATAAAGTATCACTCGATATGCGATGAGAATCACAAACACCATTTTTTCTTGTGTCATTCATGGGGGGTTAAATTACACAAGGAATCCACTTAGGCTAACATTCATACATTCCATTGCAATATACTTAAATATCAACAACATATAACATTAACACACACATTCATTGGACACATAATCAACACACTAAAGGACACGAATAGATGCAACTTGTATTTTATTCATTCCAACAATCACATACATGGACCAAGAGACTCATCATTTATCAGAAACAGTACCCTGCACTCTCATACATTCTCACATTAACTCATTACAAAACTTGTTCCATCTACGAAATAAAACAATAATTACAACCAGACTCTTCTTGATTTTTGGCATTCATATGGTATCTTCTTGATTTTTGGCATTCATAGTAGAACTCAGACTCATGTGCATAGTAGGACTCAAGTTAGCGCAGAAAAGTTATGTCATCTATTGTGTAGTTCTTGGTGTGCACACAAAAGTATGGTGCACACACAACTATTTTTGTGCCCACATGCAATCGTTATCCCAAAAGTTTTCATCTTATCCAAGTATTATCTAAATTGTTAACTCAAGGTGAAATCATAAATAAATAGAGATAGGCATGGATATTCTGATTAATCCATGTGATTTTTCATTTTTATTATCCACTTAGATACCTTTGACTCATCGATGGGGGTATTAAAATATGTAACTAAGATAACTTCAAAATAAAAAATTGGTTGTTTAGATAGAATGTTCTTGAAAAAATAGATAGTTAAAAATGACTTTGAAAATAGACTTTCAATTTCAAAGATATGTTGCCTTTAACGAAGAAAAAAGGTAACAAAAATGTCACATGGAAAGTAGAGGTCAACGGATATGGTGGTGGATGCATAAATGGTGTTACCAAGTGAACAATAAATTCTCATCATTCTCTAAATTTGCCTATAAACTTAAACTTTTCTTCCAATTAATCTTTAATAAGATGTTCAACATGTATAAAAAAAAATAGTCACAGCCAATTGGATATGTGATGTATTCAAGGTAGGTGATGAAAAAATACATAAATAATAAAAGAAAATGTTTTTTGTCAAAGCTAGTGAGATCGATGTTTCCTTTTGTATGGTGGCCTAGGTTCCATTATTGTGATTTTTTTATTCCATTACCACTCAATTAAATTAAGTAAATTCATCCTTTGAATTTAGTATAATTTTTTTAATGTTAAATTAAAATTTTATTTATATTTTTATTGATTTTTTTTTCCTCAGAATTTTTATTTTATTTTATTCATAGGCCAGAACTACATCCCCAAGAAAAGACCTCAAAGTGCAGATCCACAGATCCACACTACATGCCAAAAAGATGGACCTCAAAGCTCCGACCCAACCTCCGAAGAGTAGCAAAATACCCAGCAATCACTGCAGCAAACAACGGATCCCAAGTCCATATACCCAATATATTTCCACCAAAGCTCCACATGAGAGATCCACCAATAGGTAAAATGACCATCATGTTTGATTGGCATAGTACCTCCCATCTAACCAGAGTCACATCTCTGTTTGAACAGAGAGCGAAAACCACACCCAGACCAAGGGTCGCACGATACCAATGGAGCACGGGATCCTATCCCTAATTGATAGGCAAGGAAAGGAGCCCACAGGGATGGAGCCACTAGAAAGGAAACTACTAGAGACTCGTCGACAAGGGAAGAGGCGGGGGAAAAGCATAGCAGCCCACGGGGTCAAAGCCACGAGTAAACCAGAGCCCCTCCAGGCTAAGGTCCGTATACCAGTCTAGAATCGTCGAAGGAAGTCACATCGTCATGGAGAGAGGCAGAGCCGAGCGCCTGCGCGGGGGGAATCCCTAGCAAATCTAATGGGCTCCTTATATTTTTATCTGATAGGAAAACCCTCGCCACTCCAATCAGCTCCTTGTATTTTTATTGATTTAATAAATAAAAGTATACATTAATAGAAAAAATTAAAATGTTTCTAAAACATATAAATAACTTTACCTTTATTAAATTGATATACGGAATTTATATTTCGGGAAAAAACAATCATAAATATAAGTGGGAAACCAATAAAAAAATGAAATTAAGAATATATTTATTTTATAGCAAAGTAAAAAATATAACCAAATTGAAGCAACATTAATCATTTATATGAGTATATATTAAATATACAATATATGAATTTGGAAAGAAGCCGAATAAAATTAAAGAAATTGTTTGGAAAATTATAACTAATCTATAAAACATAGCTTTTAATAAAAGTGCATAATACTAACCTAAGTAGAAAATATTGTAAAATGTATAATATTCCATATTAGTAAAATAAATGGTAAACTGACATAAAGCATACTAACACAAACTGTGGCATAAAAAATATGGAGCTCCAATGCATAAAACTAACATAAATAAAAAATATTGTAAGGTGTATATGAATGTATAAAAAGTAGGAAGTTCCTTTCATAGATACATACCATAAACTATAATCCAAAGTCAACATCTTACAACATATTATAATATGACTAAAAACCACATACATACACCAATCAATCCAAAAATATTGCATTTTAAAATGAAAGTGTAAGTATAGACTATTAACAACAACATACATTGATAACCCATCTTAAAATAAAATCTTAAAAGATATAATAAAATGTTAAAAAAGACATCATTATGTATGGTATATTAAAAAAAATTGGGTAAAACTGTAAGTGTCATGGAATTTGCCTACAATAAAAAAGGAATTGAATTTTTAGTTGATTAATGATTTCAAAGACTACTAGAATGTCTAAGTAATACAGCCTGAGTGGACCTAATGGTTAAGAACATGTGTTTCCTCTTAAGATATCATAGGTTCAAATCCAAAGGGGGGTAGGGTATGTATACCTTCGTAGACTTTACCATGGGCGGAACAAGGGGGTCTCATACACCAATTTAGTGTGTTGGCTTCGCTGTGACCTTAAAAATAGATTATTATTATTATTAATTTGAGGGAATTTTTCATACTAATGTTGTTAATGATAATCTTATAGATAATGCAAGTAAAATGATGTTATTTGAAATTGGTTCATTATTTTGATGAGGACTACTTACAACAACTCTCAAGTTGGTGAAAAATTTGTACCTTTTGAAAATGGAGAATGGAGTAGACTCAATAACACTTATATATTCTAGGTTAATTTATATAATTAAGTGTATTATCTTTAATGTATAATTTTATTTTAAGGGTTATAATGAAGTAATCAATTATGATGGAATTTAAAAGTAATAGGTTTTGGTTTCATCTCATTTGGTGAATGAAAAAAATTAATAATAATAATAGCAACCATGAATTAAAAAATTATAAAACAAAAAATACATTTTTTGATTAAAGTTTTTTTATCTTAATGTTACTTTGATCATGAAATAAACTTTTAATTCAAAACCATAAAACAATAAAACCATGACTTCAAGGTCTATATATCTTTTTATTTTTACGATCGAGAACCATCATTGTGAATCCAACATACAACATACTCATTATGAGCTTTATTCATGTCATTATGTGGGGAGGATAACAATCATTCATCACAACTATTCAAGCTAAACCCAATTGACCTAAGCATATACATTCAAATTTAGTTTATAATATGTCTTCAATTAATTATTTATCTATTTTTAGCATAGCATCATATTCTTTCTATAAATGATTTTCAATAAAATAAATAATTCAAATAAAAATAAAATAAATAAATAATGTTATCCTTATCTATAATTTAGTAAATTTGACGATTCATTATAATGTTAATAACAAAAATTTCAATATTCCCTAGATGGGGTGCCACACGGACCAAAGGAAACATCTCTGGAGCAGAGCGAGGACCAAAGGAGACACCTGGAGCAAAGCCAGACCTAGCCACGAATGAGGTCAGATGACTCCCATCCCCTCATCATTAAGGATGGGAGCTAGCTCCCATTGCCTCTCACCTAAAAGAGGACTCTCTCCTTGCGCATGCAGTCCAGTGATGCAGTTCATTTAAGAGGGGGACTTAATGGAGTTGGACGTCTCGTCATCTCTCCCACTTTTGTTTCATCCACGCCATGCTTTCTTCCATTTCAACCTTACCCTGCACCAGCTCAACAGTGATACATACATGTTGTAACAAAGTTTTCAAGTCCTACCTTCTATAATTATAAAATATACCTTACAAAGTTTCTATTCATATGGATTCTTATTCATAAAATATACCTTACAGAGTTTTTATTCATCTGGGCGGTGGTTACTTGAATGAATGGCCAAAGTGACAAGAAGTAAAGTATTAGGAGAGAATAAGACCATAAGTAATGTAGTAGGATATAATATGAAGCTATATCGAAGTAGATATCAAAGCCACACGATCGGGATTCATGTCGTCATCCAAATATATCCATGTCGTCATCCAATGATATTTTGGGGGAGCCCAACAAAACTAGTATCAGGTCCAGGCTATGTGTGTGTTTTTCCTATTTCAAATGGATACATAATCTCTGATCTTTTACTATGACAAGAAGTCAAGCAAGATAAAAGTGACATTATATTTTACATCCTAGATGTTTGAAAACATGAAGCACACAGAAATATATTTCTTTAGAATCATTGTCTATGAGTTTTGATTAAGACACTTTCATTGAGTGCTTCTCCTGTAAAGAAGTTCCAAAGAAGACATAAATGGTATGACTATCTAATTAAAGAGAGAAATAATAAGAACAAAGAAAGAAAAGGTAAGAAATTTACTTGTATATGGAAGAGAAAAAAATAATGAAGAAACACAATTGATTTTTAGTTTAGTTTAATATAAACTGGTGTATAAATGATGTTCAACTATTTTTAGGAATTAAAACCACCCTGAACATTGTTCCCTGCTTAACCATAAAGTTAAGCTTTAAATTTAAACTTAACATGGGATGCTTAGCCTTGATTGCTTGGTTTTGAACAGGCATTCTCTTTGTAATACCGACAACAAAATCAAGATGTTGAAGGAACCCAACAACAATAGTTTGATTGTTACTTGGTTTGTGTGCAAATGGTTTTATTGGTTTGTGTGCACATGGTTTTATTGTGAAAAGACCAAAAAATATGGTTTTAAAAAACATGTCAACCACTTGATAGCTTTTTACAAAACTTGACACTAAAATATACCTTCTGCATAAAAAGAATTGAAAGAATGTTAAATTTTTAATTTTTAAAATAAATAATAAATAAATTGAAAAATAAAAGAAATAGATCTTTGTGAAAACTAATCAAATCAGTGAAATCCCTACTTAGATACAATTGGATTAGACTTTCTTAGACCACAAGCTTAGTTGGCGGTTTCTTAGACCACATGTTAATCCCCATGTGACAATAGAAAAAATGAATTTTAATTTTTATTGTTATAAAATTTAAATGAAAATTTAATTATGTGTTAATTATTATTATGAAAATAATTACATTTTATTTATTCTATAATCATTAAATTAAATTTATTTAATATAGTAAAAATAATTGTGACTTTTTGTTCCATTACCAATCAATTAAATTAAGGAAATTTATTCTTTGAATTTAGTATAATATTTTTAATGTTTTTTTTTTGTAAATAAAAAGGGGGTGGAACCTGTTATATTACTTTACCCAAAATGTACAAAAAAGAGATGCTTGGGATGCCAGTTGTCCCGCCTACATAGGAAACCGGGACAGTTGGACGTCCCATGCCAAATGTCATGCCAAATGTCATCCTGTTCTCAAAATAACTAAGTTTTTCCCTGCCACGTCCCGCCCGGAGGAAACCAGGACGGGCAGTTTTGAAAATGCAACTAAGTATCATAAGTTTTCTAACAAGACTGTAAACTAGAAGGCTCAAAGCCGAGCTAATAACTAGGTAGGAAAACAAAAACCAAGTCTGGACTTCCATTAACCTGCTATCCATCTCACTTGAGCTGGTCCTCTGTCGTCTTCCATCCAGCTGGGAAGGCGTATGCACGCGCTCAAGTTGGACATTGGCGCCTCGGATGTGTCCGGGAGTGGGCTGCGAAGTACATGTCTAGTCGTTGTTCAATCCTTGCTAGCCGAAAGGTCTGGTCCTCCAGCAAGCTTCTGATATCAAAGATGAGGCTGAGGCAATCCCCATTGGTTGAGGGTGGCTGCTCCTGACTGTTGCCTTCGCTGAAATCCTTGTCATTCCCCGTTGGCTTGTCCTTCTCCGCCTTTTGGAACGAGTCAGAGGGTCTCTCCTCTTCTATATAGCAGGGGGGGTGGGGCGCTTCGGTGCTGCCAGCGTGGGGAGCTACTTTATCACCAGCGGATGAGGGTCGTCTTCCCTGACCAAAGTCTGAAGGCGGGTGCCAATTTTCGGGTACAGTAAACAACAGGTGTTCCAGAATGCTCTCTGGTATGCCTCCTTCTGGAATCTCTTCGACCACGTACGCCATGGGCGGCGTTCGTGGTCTCTCTTTCCTCCGTCGAGTGGCCATGGCGAGAGCTGCCTAGAATTATTGTTTTTGCTTCCTCCTGGATTTCGTGGCGTACCATGCCACTCCCCTTCGTGGTGTCCCGCGCAGTCTTGGCATGATGGAGGTATGATAGAATTTCCAATTTCTCCCCCAAGAGGTCGCTCTGCTTCCTATCACCCAAGGAATTCTATGATATGTCGCTGGCACCTTCAAGTTCGCAGAGAGGCGACAGTGATTTTGCTGTTCTGCTAGAGCAAGAACTACCCAGAGCGGTTGGTTCTCCGCTCCTACAATCCAAGCTATGAAAAATAACAAGAGGCGAGCCTCCATGGCTATAATGGCCACTTGAATGGTGCTGGCCATACTGGTACAACTCCCGCGAGCGAGAGGCCTCGTCGGGTTAATGCTATCGCGAGGATTCATGGAAGGATTGAATTGTGAGGGGACGCTGGCCGGTAGATGTATTAATGGGACGTCCCAGCTGGCTCCCACGTGGCTCCCTTTCTCGACGTGTCACCCCATCGGGGACATAATATTTTTAATGTTAAAATAAGAGTTTGTTTATATTTTTATTGTTTTAATAAATAAATGTGTAATTTTTATGATTAATAAAAAAAGTATAATAAGTTTTTTGAAGAAATGGAAGGGATTTCGAAACTTCCTTATAGATCTAGGGTGAAATTGAGATAAATAGTACTTGGACAGCGGCTGCAATAGACCTGATCACGTTGGGAATAACGCTCTGCTTCAGCTGGCTTGGACTCAATCTGAGATTCTTGTATCCATAGCTGAAGTCATTGCCTCATAGTAAATTCCCTTCTCAAATGCATCTGCTCTTGGAAGAGAGATTTGAGGACCTGCACCCAGAAAACAAAATTGATAATAAATTAGCCATGAAAGTTGCCTTAATTACCTTATGAACTGATGTTGCCAGTCGTGACCTGTTGCTTGAAGATCTTGAACGAAAACAAAATTGATACGGACCAGAAAACAAAATTGATACGGACGAAATGTTTCAATCTACAATAGGTGCAACACCTCCATACCTTGGCGTTTGTTGGAATTTACCGTTTGCTTGAAGATCTTGAACTGATTGATTTGAACAGGAAGAGAAATTGATTTGAAAGGAATTGACGTCATCAGCAGTTGCACCGAAGGCTGCAAAGTTAGCTCCCTGCGAATAATTAGAGCCCACAGTCTGCAAGTATGGACTCAGAAACGGCAGTCCCAGCGCCGTCGCTGTATCAAAACCAAACAACATTATCATAAAATAAAACTATCGATGTTGCCCGAGAGAATGCAGACGGTAAGTGCCCGTCACTGTAGTGATAAACAGGTCTACCGAAGTAGGTTTGTCCATAGGGAGGATTCTCTGCAGCTTCGTGATACGGGAAAGCAAAGTGAGGCAGGTCGAGTTTCCGAAAGTTGCACCGGCAGTGGCAAGATATTGGCAGCAGGGCCACCATCAGAACTAGTGCATGTAGAAGAAAGAATCGATCCATTCAGCAAGATCGAATGCAAATGCAAGGCTACAAGATCTGCAAATGCAAATCCGCAATGACGAGTCTTACATAGGTGCCTGGGAATTTAGGGTTGACCGACGCACATACAGATCTGAAAGAACGGCGTCGGATTTCGCTGTCAAAATAAGGGGAAAATTATTTTTATGATAAAATTGTACATATTACAGGAATAAATTGTATGATTAAGTGGTAAATTTATACCTTATATCAAAATTTACAGTTTTAATTGATTTTATTGTAAATTTAAGCAAATATTAATTTGCTAAGAAAAAATTGACTAAACTAAATAGATAAAAAAACACGCTCTTGGAAATAACATCAATGTGTATGACTCATTACACAATAACAAAAAAATAAAAAATTTGGTCGTGACTAAATTAAATAGATAAAAAACATGCTTTTGGGAAATAATAAAATTTTTGGTTGTGACTAAACTAAATAGATAAAAAACATGCTTCATGTTCAAATTTAGAAGAGGTAGAGAAATTTTACCAATAAAATTGTTGAGTTGAGAGGATCTCATTCACCAATTTGATATATGACTTGAAGTTCACCTTAAAAATAAATAATAATAATAATAATAATAATAATTTTTATTATTATTATTATTATTATAAAATATATCTCATATTCAAGCTTATAATAAAGAGTTTTTTTCAACTTTATAACTTTAATCTTGAAATATATATCGGGTACAGATAAATCTCATTCAATAATAAAAATGAATTGAAAATATATAAAAAAAAAAAAAAAACTTTTAGTCACCAAAAATAATAAGCCCATATACAACTCAATCCCATTCAACTTTAACATTATAATAAAGAGTTTCTATCAACTTTATAAATCCAACCTTGAAACATATGACCCGATTAATCCCAAAGGTCATCACATGGTACGGGAAAGAACCAGATTCCATGGTGAGGGTAGTTTTTTCTTCTAGAAAATAACATCTACATAGCTAGATATTTATTTAGACTGAAAAACCATGAAATTTTTGGGAAATGTATGGACAAATCTTACAATGAAAGTGTTTCTCTGTTTTAGATTGATATTCTTTCTATGCGGTTTGCCATTAAGTGTAGGAAATAATTATATTGGATAATAATCAATATATTTTTTATTATATTATTTAAACTTATTTAATATATTTTAGTAAGTTTTAGTAGTCAAATAGATTTAGGGAAAGGGATTTCTTGTCCCACAAACAAGGAGGTCTCATAAACAAATTTGGTGTGTGGCTTGAGAGTGATCTTAAAGTTAATAATAATCTAATTTTAAAAGCCACATACCAAATTGGTGTACTATGTCACCATTGTTTGTCAGACAAGTGACCCCACAAAATTGGTGTATGAGACCCCTTGTTTGAGGGAGAAGGAACCCCACCAAATTGATATATGATACCCCTTCCTTCCACAAGACTATTTTCACTTTTAAAGTCTAGAAAGGTATTCATACCCTTCTCCTTTGAATTTGAACCTCATAAAATGATGATATTAAATAGTGTTTTGAAGTCATTTTTATATTAATATAGTTTTCATGTATCTTACTAACAACTTTATTAGAAAATAATTAATATTTAACAAACAAACAAAAAATAAGAAAACTTATTAAATATAATAAAATATTACCATTAAATAATAATAATATAAATTAGATAAATATTTTATGAAATATTTTATATTAGATTTCATATTATTTAAGAAAATGTTATCTTTTTCTTTATAATTATAAAAATAATGTTTACCTAACTGAATTTAAGAGGAAAAGGATTAATTTTTTTTAAATGTAAATATATTTTATCAATTCTTTACAACATCAAAAATTCTCTACATCATGAAAAATATTTGAATTTGATATGTATATTAACAAATACTAATAGATCATTATATGTTACCAATGTAGTAAAAATAAGTTGGTAACTTTAATGGGATATTTTGAAAATAATTAATTATAAAAATTGGTATTAGGATGCATATTTCTTCACCAATTTCATCAACATTGCAATTACCCATTTGACATTTTTTTTCACTACTATCCAAGATCCTTAGTTGAAGATGACATAATGAAATTTAGTAATAATAAAGAGTCATACATGTATTATTCAAGAAATTGTCCATGATTTTCATATGGTTGCCAATACAGCGATGAGGATAAAATGTTGTTCATCCTTGGTGCTAGAAAGCATGCCACACGAGACCAATCTAATGCGGGAAATTTCCTAGAACTAAGGCTAAAGAAACCTTGTTAACCCTGCTGCAATTATATTCATTCAAGCACATTTCCTTTCATAGGGGGGATGGAATCAATAGTTGGAAATTAAACTTTGGTGTAGAGATGAGGATTGATCATTATATGTACATCCATCCTGATGGCATAGGTACTTGTTACTTGGGTAGGGAAACTAAAGAAGCGCTCCATGCAAGTTATTCCAAGTATGACATATTTTTAAAACACGGATTTAGAGGGATATTGTACAAATGGATAGGTTGCGGAAGTCAGAAGGTCCCTTACCACAATGAAGAAACACCAATTTTAAGTGGGATGAATGTTTTAGGGATTTGGATTTCACAATTTCCTTGGAATGCACTAGGGACAACACCACTCACTCCACTCCATAACCATGCCACACGTGTATATATTAACATGTATAAATTTTACAAATGCCTAGGTGCCAAAATAACCATATGTGTTAATCTATCAAATTTTAGTAAGTTTTTATTTATATATTCCCTTTTGTGAAGGATTCATAATGCATCATATTCTAGTGGCGTTATTATTATATCACATTATTTGCATATACACGTGAAATAGAAAATGGAACCTTTGATGATAATTTCTAGAAATCAAAATATTATGTGGATGGATTATATTCATGTGAAAAAATGTGCACCATGCACAGAGAATCGGACTCACATCGTTAGAGGATAAAATATTTCCAAACTAGTTGATAGTGAGCTTATTTGTCGTGCATGACTACCTAGAGGATAAAATCACATTTGCAAATATCCAAAAGGTAGATGATCATGGTGGGGCCTACACATTGTCATTCCATTTCCCTAAAAAGCATTTTTTCGATTATCTCCAAAACTAGGGTTTTTCTCAATGAGACACAATGCAATTTTTGAACAAGAGATTAATTTTCAAGAACGTTTTGTCAAGCAATTATTGATAGTATGGTGGGAGCTTACGTATTTCCTTTATCCTTCTCGGTTTGGATTTTGTACCCCCAGAATTATTTGTAAACATGTCCATTAATTGCTTAAGGAAGTGAGTTGCAACTCACGATAAAAATCTAACCACACATCAGATGGATGAACTATTGATTGCATTGGATTTAGGGAATTGGAATTCAGGTGGTGGGGCCTCTCTATTGTCATTATGTTTCCCAGAAAAGTGTTTTTTGGAGGATCTTTGAAACTAGGGTTTTGCTCAATGAGGCACAGTGCAATTTATGAACAAGAGATCGATTTTCAAGAATGTTGTGTCAGAATATTATGGGTAGTTTCTTCACTTGGGCCTTGGTCAAACAAACATGTGAGAGTTTACAGATTTCATTTATGCTAGGCGGTTTAGATTTTATTCCAACGGAACAAAATTCCAACATGTCCCTGAATTACTTGAGGAGGCGAGTTGCAACCCCTAATAAAACTATAACCGAGCCACATATGGAAAAACCATTGGTAGCATTGGATCTAAGGCACTAGGTTTTTACTAGTGGGGCCCATCCACTATCAATCCATTGCCTAGAAAATAATTTTTTGGAGGATCTATGAAACTAGGGATTTTCTTAGTGAGGCACACTACAACTTTTTAACAAGAGGTCGATTTTCAAGAAGATTGTTTCAGGTGATTGTGGGTAGATTGGTCATGCAGGCCTTTGCCAAATATACATGTGGGAGATTAGGGAACTATGTTATGATTCTTGGTTTGGATTTTTTTCCCCAAACCAAATTGTCAACATGTCCCTTAATGGCTTGAGCATGTGAGATGCAAATCATGATAAAACTCTAACTCTTCGTCAGATGGAAAAATCGTTAGTTGCATTAGATTTTGGGCATCAGGTTTCAGTTATTCAGGTCGGTCTATTGTCATTTCATTTCATAGAAAAGAATTTATTTGAGGATCTCTGAAACTAGGGTTTTTCTCAGTGAGGAACAGTGCAATTTCTAAACAAGACATCGATTTTCAAGAACATTGTATCGGGTAATTGTGGGTAGTGTGGTCGCCTAGGCCATATCCAAATCGATGTTTGTCAGCTTAGAAAAATCCATTAAGCTGATTGGTTTGGATTTTATGAAGCTAGACCAGATTTCCAACATATCCCTCAATCCCTTAAGAAGACGAGTTGCAAATCACAATAAAACTCTATCCAGACCTCACATGGAAGAACTAGGTTTGAGCTAGTGGGGCCCTCTTTTTTCATTCTCTTTCCCAGAAAAGCATTTTTTGAAGGATCCTCGAAACTAGGATTTTTCCTGCTTAGGCACAGTGCAATTTCTGAACAAGAGGTCGATTTTCAAGAACATTGTGTCGGGTCATTATGGGTGGTGTGGTCATGTGGGCCTTGGCCAATCAGACATGTGAGAGATTTTGAAACTACGTTATGTTGCTCGATTTGTATTTTATACCCTTGGAACAAATTGTCAACATGTCCCTGGAAGCATGTGGAACGGAGTTGCAACTCGTGGTAAAACACTAATCGAGCCTTGGATGGAGAAATCATCATTTTTATTAGATCTAAGGCACCGGTTTTCAACTAGTGGGGTCCCTTGACTATAATTTCATTGCTTGAAAACATGTTTGTTGGAGGATCTTTGGAACTAGGGTTTGCTCAATGAGGCACAATGCAATTTCTTAACAAGTGGTCAATTTTAAAGAACATTGTGGTAGTCGATTGTGGGTAGCGTGGTCATGTGGACCTTGTCTAAATAGATGTGTGGGATCTTACAGAAACTTTTTTATGCCACTTAGTTTGAATTTTATGCCTCTTCACTAAATTTCCAACATGTCCTTGAATGCCTTGCGGAGGAGAGTTTCAACTCGTAATAAAAATGTAACCTGGCCTTAGATGGATGAGTTGACAATTTCATTGGATCCAGGGCACTAGGTTTCATCTATAGGGGCTCCTCCATTGTCATTTTGTTTCCAAAAAAATGTTTGTTGGTGGGTCTTTGGAACTAGGGTTTTTCTGAGTGAGGCACAGTGTAATTTTTGAACAAGAGATCGATTTTGAAAAACTCTTTGTTGGGTCATTGTCGGTAGAATGGTCATGTGGAGCTTCTCCAAATAGATATGTGGGAGATTACATAACTCTATTATGCTTTTCAGTTTGGATTTTATTCCACCCAGCTAAATTGCCAACATGTCCCTAAATGGCTTGAGGAGGCAAGTTGCAACTCATGATAAATATCTATTCAGGCCTCAGATGGATGAACCATTGGTTTCATTGGATCTAGGGAACTGGGTTTCAGATAATGGGTTCTCTTCACCCAAAAAATTATTTGTTTAAGGATCTTCAAAACTAGGGTTTTTCTAAATGAGACACAGTGCAATTTTTGAACAAGAGGTTGATTTTCAAGAAAATTGTGTTGTGTGATTGTGGTAGTGTGGTCATGTCACCTTTGGAAGAAACAATGTGTGGGATCTTACAAAACTCTGTTATGCTATTGAGTTTCAATTTTATGTCCTCAAACCAAATTGCCAACATGTACCTGAATGAATTGAGGATATGAGTGGCAACTCGCGATAAAATTCTAACCAGGACATGGATGGATTAACAATCAATTACATTAGATATGAAGAAAAGGGTTTTAGGTGGTGGGGCCTATCTATTGTCATTTTGTTTCCCATAAAATCATTTCTTAGAGGATCCTCGAAACTAGGGTTTTGCTCAATGAGGCATAATGCAATTTTTGAACAAGAGGTTGATTTCAAAAACATTATTCCAAGTGATTGTTGGTAGTGTGGTCATGTGGGCCTTGGATAAACATATGTGTGGGAGCTTATGGATTTCTTTTATGCTACTCTCTTTGGATTTTATGCCTCCGTAAAAAATGCCAACATGTCCATGAATGGCTCGAGGAGGTGAGTTGCAACTTGTGATAAAACTCTAACCATGCATCATATGAAAGAACCATCAATTGCATTGGATCTGAGGCATCGAGTTTCATCTAGTGCGCCCCCTCTATTGTTATTTTTTTTCCTGAAAAATAGTTTGTTCGAAGATCCCTGTAACTAGGGTTTTTCTTAGTGAGGCACACTAAAATTTCTAAAGAAGAGGTCGATTTTCAATAACATTGTTTAGGGTGATTATGTGTAGCTTCTTCATGTGGGCCTTGGCCAAATAGACATGTGGGAGCTTAAGGAACTCTATTATACTTCATGGTTTGAATTTTACACCCCCATAGTAACTTGCCAACATGTCCCTTAATGGCTTGACTGGGCATTTTAGAAATCGTGATAAAACTATAACCAGGATTCGGATGGAAAAACGATCAAATACATTAGATTCAAGGCATCGGGTTTCATCTAGTGGGGCCCATCCATTTTCATTCCATTTCCTAAAAATGTGTTTTCTCGAGCATCTTTATAACTAGGGTTTTTCTCACTTGGGCATAGTGCAATTTATGAACAAGAGGTTAATTTCCAAGAACATCGTGTTGGTTGATTGTCGGTAGAATGGTCACTTGGGCCTTAGAGAAACAGATGTGTGGGAGATTATGGAACTTTATTATGCTTCTCGGTTTTGATTTCATGCCCCTAGACCAAATTTCCAGCATGTCTATGCATTCCTTGAGGACGTGAGTTGTAACTAGCGATAAAACTCTAAACTGGCCTTCGATCAATGAACCATTAGTTTCAATTGATCCATGTCACCAAGTTTCATCTATTGGGGCCCCTTCACCTTCATTTTGTTTCCAAGAAAAAAGTTCGTTGAAGGATCTTCGGAACAAGGGTTTTGCTCAATCAGGCATAGTGCAATTTATGAATAAGAGGTAGATTTTCAAGAAATCTACATCGGACAATTGTGATTAGCATGGTCCCTTACGTCTTAGCTAAAAAAACTTGTGGGATCTTACACAACTGGGTTATTATTCTCAGTTTGGATTTTATGCCCCCCGACTAAATTGCCAACATGTCCCCGAATGGATTGAGGAGGCGAGTTACAACTCATGATAAAAATATAAATTGGTCGCAGATGCATGAACCATTTTTTGAATTAGATATGAGGCATCATGTTTCATCTAGTTGTCTCCCTACATTGTCATTCAGGTTTTTCGAAAAGCATTTTATGGAGGATATTTGGAACTAACGTTTTGCTTAATGAAGCACAATGCAATTTCTGAAGAAGAGGTCGATTTTTCGAAACATTATGTTGGGTGATTGTGGGTAGGATGGTCACATAGGACTTGGCCAAAAAAACATGAGGGAGATTACGACACTCTGTTATGATGCTCGGTTTGGATTTTATTCCCCCGAAAAAAATTTCCAACATGTCTGTGAATGCCTTGAGGAGGCGAGTTGTAAATCGTGATAAAAATATAATTGGGTTTCATATGGATGAACCGTTGTTTAAATTAGATCCAAGGGACCATTTTTCATCTAGTGGAGCCCCTCCGTCACTATTCCATTTCATGGAAAATCATTTTTAGAGGATATCTGAAACTAGGGTTTTGCTAAATGATCCACAGTGCAATTTATGAACAAGAGTTCAATTTTCAAGAACATTGTGTAGGACGATTTGAGGAGTTGACCCTCTAGACTAGAGATCAAAGGCCAATCCTTTGAAATCTTTGAGATTTCCTCTATTGAAGGTAAGTGGATCCATAGAGGAGAAGAAACCACAATAGTCATTAGATTGGCTTTGGAAACAGATACAGGCCATTGGATCAAACCCAGACAAGAGGGGAAGCACAGTCAAGAGGTGATCATATTCAATTCTTTGTATTCGAGAACTGGAAAATGTGATCTGTAGATCTCATAATTCATAGATTTGACATGTATGGAAAGATTGGTCCTTGTGTTTCCAAGAAGAGAAAACCATGAAGCTTGAAGTGCCAAAACATACCTCATCCATAGATCATAGAGTGAATAAGGGCCATTGATTTTTAATCCATTCGACACTTCGACTACCTAGGAGAATTTGGAGGTAGTCATTGCACAGTGGTTCAAACCACGAAGCTTTGAAGAGACAAATTTAATCTTCGTCGTTGATCAAATAGGGAAGTCTCAGCCATAGATCTTCATCCTTTGCCAATTCGGCGTTTAGGTGTTTGTTATTTTTGTCGTGGTAATTTGGAGCAAGGAACCCCGAAGCTCCAAAGCCTAGAATTAATCACAGTTCTTAACTATAGGAGCAGTGAAAGTCACAGATCACAGTTCAATGTTTGGTTTTCTAGGAGGCATTGTGTGTTGGAGTCGTGTAAACCTCTGAAGCCCAGAGATGCGTATTAGATCTTACTCATAGATCGTGGAGGGAGGATAATTCTCTCCTATCATCTAATTCAAGAGATTCAAATCTAACCATTGATGTTATAGAAGTGTAATTATAGGGAGAGGACCTACACCCACCGATGACGTCACCTTTATGACCAAGTTCTTCTGGTAACCACTTCGAGCGATTGGAGTGTTGTGTTTGGTGAATCCTCTGGAGCGTCGAAGTGTTGTAGCCCCTAATAGCACCTTTCAACTAAGTGCTCGATTATAGCCCAAGGTCATATTGCATTACCTTTGGGGAAAAGGGGTTAGTGCCTGTGGTATAAACCGGGGAGTAAAAGGCGCTTAGTATAAGCACCCATGGTTTTTTTTGTGGACCTGCATAAGAAAATGAAAGGGCTTGTGCGAATCAGAGAGGATCCAGTGAGGATCTGAGAGTTGATTCAACTTATGTAAATAATCCTAGACCAGGAGGTTGCACGATCCCATAGGGGGTTTCCATCAGGAGGAGACTATGGTAGTGAGGGTAAATCTAATTGTTAACACAAGTAACTGAACATCCCCACCACATCATTCTGAAAAATTTTATATGGGGACATATATACTTTCGACGCATATGTATGATATTGAAGGTTATTAATTGTGTTGTGAATATCAGGGATTACAACCCCATGCTCCCCCCCTGCATGTCCCATACTAGGTGTATACTTCCTCCTATGCATCGTATGTTTCCTTGAAGGTAACTTTTGGATCCTCATGATAGGTGGGAAGAATTGAAACTTTGTTTATTTTATCATGCTCAATGGGGTAAGGATTATCCTGCCATATATAACCTCCATACAATTTGGTAAGGAGGAAGAAAACACATTCCTGAATTGTTGGGGCTCAACCCAAATGGAGAGAGTTGAAAAAGATAAGGATTCCATAATTTCATAGGGGCCTCACCCAACTCTGAATGACCACCTTCTCTATACCATGATATTTCTAGAAAAGGCATGCATACTTCTTGAATTTTATTTATAGGAACTAGTTTGGGTCACGCACATTATAATCTCCACATTTGAGAAGTGGGACTTTTCCCAATTTTGGCCCTTGAAAATCTACTCTGGATGGCATAAGTGGTTCTAGAATTGGATATTCTTTTATTTCTTTGGCATTATTTCTTCCATGGGGTTTACTCAAGGACTCCATCCTAGTTCTGGATGACCATGGTTTCTTAACTCTGTTCTGCAACCGTGAAACACCTATGAGGGATTAACAACATGGGACAACTCACCTAGGGCAGGACCAAGGGGAGTATGATCTTCTAGTCACTTTCCAATCCAAGATGAAAGAATACTATGGGAGATGACTAGTGGGGGATAAAAGGAAGAATCAATGAGACAAACTAATACATTTATTTAGGACTATCATAATATTAATGTTGCATGATGCCCAACTGACTTTTTAGTTACTTCCCAGTCCTCATTATCAATTGATCGATAACATCCTTGAATTCTCTCCATCGAAATTGTTTTAGTGTACAAAGATCAATCTCTGCAACCGTAATTCCATCCTTTCTGTCAGCCAGTGTAATTAACTATTTTCTCATTCTAAATCAAGGAAATATTTCCCATTACAATTGCATTAATGACTCTATCTTTCTAGAAATAGATTAAATCTATGTGGTGTAACTATCTGTCACATCCACCATTATTGCAACCAAACATTTTTGTCTTTGAATATTTCAATACGATGTCAATGGATCTATACATATGCAGGTATTGTTCTTTGGGGAGTGCCATGCATGACTCCTACACACCCCTACATTAATTTTTCAAGTCTTAATCTATCGTGTCGACCCCTTGTGGGTGGTGATGGTTTTTCACAGGGATCATGTTTCTCAATATCGGGGCATCCACTAACCTACCAATCTTTCCTTAATCCTATGTATCACATATGTTTTCTCAATAGGGGTTGGAGGGAGTGAACATGTAAAATTTCTTTCTAACAAAGAATGTTGAGTTTTTATATCTATCTTTCACACATCCCATTATTGCTTGGCTGACCAACGTCTCTCACAGGAACACATGCATTGTAGGATGTCTACCCCTTTCCTGAACTTTTCTTAGATGGAATCTTCCATAGCTTCCCATTCATGAAGCTATGTCTGATACCCTTCCCACTACTACACAAGTATACCTATTAACATGGTATCAAGGATGTGTGTCTGAGGAAGAGGGGAGTATGATGCATCGAAAAAATGAAAGTATTGACTCAATCCATCACATCAAATCAATAGATCCAAAATTCATCTTAGGGCGTAGCAGTGGTAATGCACACGCACCGCCTATTAGTGACTTCATAAAATTTTATGTTACCACCTCTACATGGCATCCTTTGAATCAGTATCATATGACTTCACATGTCTCCAAATCAGCTCCCCATATGTTGAGGGATTGATCTTATCTTCCCTGCGTCCTGTGATCTGGTATATATTTTCAATGGCAGAGCTATATGCATCCGCATTCACTGGCTCGTTTTACCTGTCAATTAATTTGGATCTAATGGCACAATAACATGCAAGGTGGTTGTCTCTAATGACATATGTATCTTCTTCATATTCAACTCAACATTGTTGTCAAAGGCCAAATCAATTCCAAGTAGGGCAGGGTAGGCATCAAATTCATCTATTATATCTATCACTTCAAAGGCTTCCTTCGTCTTCACCCTTTTTATGTTCACTTCAACCTACTGCATTCGACCTATAGGAAAAAAATTATATTGACTTTCCAGCTGAAGGGTAATCGTCGACCACACCAGGTTTGGTTTACTGAACAAATCCTAGGATTTTTTTGGCAAGATGTTCATGTCAGATCCCAGATCCAACATGACAACATCCATTTCATAGTGTCCAAATTTAGGTGTGATTTCATCCTATCAATTGTGATTTGATATCAAACTTGTGTTTCTTAAGGCCTTAAAGCGGTATTGCTAGCATTCTTCCTCTTCAACCATTCATACAATACACATGGAAATTCAACAAAGAAAATTTCATGCATAACATTGTATATATACCTATTCTTCCATCGTTCCACATCAGTGATCATACCTTCAATCTCTCACCAACAATACTCATCTTATTTCACAACAAACCAATCTACTATTTCCTCATGAGATGGATACAACCTCATTATTTGCCTTTGTCATTCAATACAAAACCTTCAGGTCCTAGCAACAAAAATATTTTTTGGCCCACTTGTGTACATCCTTATTAATGTTGGGGGGTTGATTACCTAAGGTTAATCCAGACTTCACCAACAAAAACCCCAAGGCATCGACATATCAATCCCCAATCAAGTACTAAAGAAGGTATCACTCGATATACAATGAGAATCACAAACACCATTTGTTCTTGTGTCAGTGATGAGGGGTTAAATTACACAAGGAATCCACTCATGCTAACATTCATACATTCCATTGCAAGATACTTAAATATCAACAATATATAACATTAACACACACATTGATTGGACACATAATCAACACAATAAATGACAGGAATAGATGAAACTTGTATTTTATTCATTCTAACAATCACATGCATGGACCAAGAGACTCATCATTTATTAGAAACAGTACCCTGCACTCTCATACACTCTCACAATAACTCATTACAAAACTTGTTCCATCTACCAAGAAAACTTAGAGAGAATCTCCTAAATGAACAACAATCGACCACAACAATGGAAATAGCCGTAGCAACAACAACATCAACCTCTTCTCTTCTCTCGAACTCTATCACTTTCAACTCTTCTCCACTCACTCTAGTAACTTTCAGTCTCACACGCTTCTACCACCTGCATGCAGTCCAAATAGCCTCTTTGGAATCATGGAAGTCTTATCTAACTTGTCATCTCATCCATTAACTGACTCCATGATCTCGCATACTTCCTAAGGTAATCATTTGCAAAGATGTCCCGAAGATCCTCTTCTTTATTCCAACATGCATGTGGTATCTTCTTGATTTTTCGCATGCATAGTAGAACTCAGACTGGCATGCATAGTAGGACTCAAGTTAGCGCAAACAACTTATGTCATCTATTGTGTATTTTTTGGTGTGCACACAAAACTATGGTGCAGGCACAACTATGTTCTAAAAAAATAGATAGTTAAAAATGGATTTGATTAAAAGTGTGGTAAATTTATACCTAATATCAAAATTTACAGTTTTAATTGATTTTATTGTAAATTTAAGCAAATATTAATTTGAGAACAAAATTTTGAYGAAAAGAAATAGAWAAAGAACATGCTCTTTGGAAATAACATCRATGTGTCATGACTCATTACACARTAACAACAAAAAAWTATGCATGCATGTGTCATTACACAATAACAAAAAAATAAAAATCTTTGGTGGTGATATCCGGTGTGGGATTAGGAGCATTCACACTAATGTTATGATTTTAGTTTTAGATCGATTTTAAAATTATTTAAATAATTGAATTTTTCAAATAATAATAAAAAAAAATGGAATTTTAACTTACTAAAAATGTAACGATTTGAATACCACATGTTCAAATTCAGAAGGGGTAGGGTATGTATACATCCTTAGACTTTACCAATAAAATCGTTGGGTGGAGAGGGTCTCATACACTAATTTGGTGAATGGCTTGATGTTGACCTTAAAAATAGATAATAATAATAATTATTATTATTATTATAAAATGCATCTCATATTCAAGCTTGTAATGAAGAGTTGTCCCTGAGGTATAGGACAATCGGTGATGGAGTTTGTTGTTAAGGCACTCTGTGATGTTAAAGTCAACGGTTCTTGCGGGGAAAAAATATCCAGCCATGTTAAGAGTCCATGTAACTCAACAAACGGGTCGCAAACAAAAAAAAAATTATAATGAAGAGTTTCTTTCAACATTGTAACCTCAATATTGAAACATTTATACCCCTTAATCTCAAAATACATCACATGGTATGCAAATAAACCTCATTCAATAATAAAATTGAAAAAATAACCAAAAAAGTGGAAGTTTTAGTGACAAAAAATAATTACCCCTATACGACTCAATCCCATTCAACTTTAACATTATAATAAAGAGTTTCTATCAAATTTATAAATCCAACGTTGAAACATATGATCCGCTTAATCCGAAATTTCCTAGAACTAAGGCTAAAGAAACCTTGTTAGCCTTGCTACAATTATATTCATTCAAGCACATTTCCTTTCATAGGGGGGATGGGATCAATAGTTGGAAATTGTAGTTTGGTGTAGAGATGAGGATTGATCATTATATGTACATCCATCCTGATGGCATAGGTACTTGTCACTCTCGTAGGGAAACTAAAGAAGCTTTGCATGCAAGTTATGCCAAGTTATGAGATATTTTTAAAACACGGATTTAGAGGGATATTGTACGAATGGATAGGTTGCAGAAATGGGAAGGGCCCAAGTACCAAAATGAAGAAACACCAATTGTAAGTGGGATGGAGGTTTTGGGGAATTGGATTTCACAAATTCCTTTGAATACACTAGGGACAAAACCACTCACTCCACTCCATAACCATGCCAAAGATGTATATATTAACATGTATAAATTTTATAGAGACCTAGGTGCCAAAATAACCATCTTTGTTAATCTATCGAATTTTAGTAGATTTTCATTTATATATGCCCTTTTGTGAAGGATTCATAGTTCATCATATTTTAGTGGCATTATTATTATATCACATTATTTGCATATACATGTGCAATAGAAAATGGAACCTTTGATGATAATTTGTAGAAATAAAAATATTATGTGGATAGATTATATTCATGTGAAAAAACTTGCACCATGCATAGAATCAAACTCACATCCTTAGAGGATAAAATATTTCCAAACTAGTTGATAGTGAGTTTATTTGTCGTGCATGACTATATAGAGGATAAAATCACATTTGAAAATATTCAAAAGGTAAATGATCATGGTGGGGCCTCTTTATTGTCATTCCATTTCTCGAAAAAGCATTTTTTGGAGGATCTCCAAAACTAGGGCTTTTCTCAATGACGCACGGTGCAATTTCTGAACAAGAGATTAATTTTCAAGAACATTGTGTCGATCAATTATTGGTAGCATGATCACAAGAACCTTGGCCAAATAGACATGTGGGAGCTTACGTGTTTTCTTTATTCTGCTCAGTTTGGATTTTATGCCCCCGGAATTATTTGTAAACATGTCCTTGAATGGCTTGAGTAAGTGAGTTGCAACTCATGATAAAAATCTAACCACACATCAGATGGATGAACTATTGATTGCATTGGATTTAGGGCATTGGGATTCAGGTGGTGGGGCCTCTCTATTGTCAATTATGTTTCTCAGAAAAGTGTTTTTTGGAGGATCTTTGAAACAAGGGTTTTGGTCAATGAGGCACAGTGAAATTTATGAACAAGAGATCGATTTTCAAGAATTTTGTATCAGAATATTATGGGTAGTTTATTCGCATGGGCCTTGTCCAAACAAACATGTGAAAGTTTACGGATTTCCTTTATGCTAGGCAGTTTAGATTCTATGCCCTTGGAACAAATTTCCAACATGTCCATGAATTGCTTGAGGAGGCGAGTTGCAACTCCCGATAAATCTATAACCGAGCCACGGATGGAAGAACCATTGGTAGAATTGGATCTGAGGCACTAGGTTTTAACTAGTGGGGCCCATCCACTATCAATCCATTTCCTATAAAAGCATTTTTTGAGGATCTATGAAACTAGGGTTTTTCTTAGTGAGGCACACTGCAATTTCTGAACAAGAGGTCAATTTTAAGGAAAACTGTGTTAGGCGATTGTGGGTAGATTGGTCACATGGGACTTAGCCAAATAGAAATGTGGAATATTAGGGAACTATGTTATGATTCTTGGTTTGGATTTTTTTCCCTGGATCAAATTGTCAACATGTCCCTTAATGGCTTGAGCAGGTGAGTTGCAACTCGCAATAAAACTCTAACTATCCCTTGGATGGAAAAATCATCAGTTGCATTAGATTTGGGGCATTGGGTTTCATCTATTCAATTCAGTCTGTTTTCCTTTCATTTCATAGAAAATAATTTGCCTGGGGATCTCTGAAACTAGGGTTTTTCTTAGTGAGGAATAGTGCAATTTCTAAACAAGACGTCGATTTTCAATAACATTGTGTCGGGTAATTGTGGGTAGTCTGGTCACTTAGGACTTGGCCAAATAGATGTTTGGGAGATTACAAAAATCCATTAAGCTGCTTGGTTTGGATTTTATGACCCTAGACCAAATTTCCAACATATTCTTGAATGCCTTGAGAAGGCAAGTTTCAAATCACAATAAAACTCTATCCAGACCTCGAATGGAAGAACCGTCGGTTGCATTAGATATAGGGCACTGGGTTTGAGCTAATGGGGCCCCTCTTTTGTAATTCTATTTCCCCAAAAATCATTTTTTGAAGCATCCTCAAAACTAGGATTTTTCCCAATGAGGCACAATTCAGTTTCTGAACAAGAGGTCAATTTTGAAGAACATTGTGTTGGGTGATTGTGGGTTGTGTGGTCGCCTTGGCCAATTAGACATGTGAGAGCTTATGAAACTATGTTATGTTTCTCAGTTTGTGTTTTATACCCTTGGAACAAATTGCCAACATGTCCCTGGATTCCTATGGAACTGAGTTGCAACTCATGGTAAAACACTAATAGAGCCTTGGATGGACAAATCATCGGTTTTATTATATCTTAGGCACTGGTTTTCAACAAGTGGGGTCCCTCGACTATGATTTAATTGCTTGAAAACATGTTTGTTGGAGGATATTTGGAACTAGGTTTTTTCTCAACGAGGCACGGTGCAATTTCTCAACAAGTGGTCAATTTTAAAGAAGATTGTGGCAGTCGATTGTGGGTAGCGTGGTAATGAATTTTTTTTCCAAATAGATGTGTGGGATATTAGAGAACTTTGTTATGCTTCTTAGTTTTAATTTTATGCCCCTTGACTAAATTTCCAACATGTCCTTGAATGCCTTACGGAGGCGATTTTCAACTCATAATAAAAATGTAACCTGGCCTCAGATGGATGAGTTGTCAATTTCATTGGATCCAGGGCACAAGGTTTTATCCTATGGAGCCCATTCATTGTCATTTTGTTTCCAAAATAAAAAAAAATTGGTGGATCTCTGGAACTAAGATTTTTCTTAGTGAGGCACAGTGCAATTTTTGAACAAGAGATCAATTTTCGAAAACTCTGTGTTGGGTGATTGTGGGTAGAATGGTCATGTGGACCTTGTCCAAAAATATATGTGGGAGATTACAAAACTATGTTATGTTTCTCGATTTGGATTTTATTCCACCGGACTAATTTGCCAACATGTCCCTGAATGGATTGAGAAGGAAAGCTGCAACTCATGATAAATATAAGATCGAGCCTCGGATGGATGAACTATTGGTTGCATTGGATCTAGGGAACTGGGTTTCAGGTAATGGGTCCTCTTCGCCTAGAAAATTATTTGTTTAAGGATCTACAGAACTAGGGCTTTTCTCAATGAGACAGACTGCAATTTTTGAACAAGAGGTTGATTTTCAAGAAAATTGTGTTGTGTGATTAAGGTAGTGTGGTTGTTTCGTATTTGGACAAACTGGTGTGTGGGATCTTACAAAACTTTGTTATGCTACTCAGTTTCAATTTTATGTCCCCGAACCAAATTGCCAACATGTACCTAAATGGCTTGAGGAGATGAGTTGCAACTCGCGATAAAGTTCTAACCAGCACTTGGATGGATTAACCATCAATTACATTGGATACGCAGAACCAGGTTTCAGGTGGTGGGGCTTATCCATTGTCATTTTTTTCCCCAAAAAATCATTTATCAGGGGATCCTTGAAACTAGGGTTTTGCTCAAGGAGGCATAATGCAATTTTTGAAAAAGAGATGGATTTTGAAGAACATTATTCCAGGTGAATGTTGGTAGTGTGGTCACGTGGCCCTTGGATAAACATATGTGTGGGATATTATGGATTTATTTTATGCTACTCTCTTTGGATTTTATGCCCCCAAAAAAAATTTCCAACATGTCCCTGAATGGCTCAAGGAGGTGAGTTGCAACTTGTGATAAAACTCTAACCATGCATCATATGGAAGAACCAACAATTGCATTAGATCTGAAGAATCGAGTTTCATTTAGTAGGCCCCCTCCATTGTCATTTTGTTTCCTGAAAAAGAGTTTGTTGAAAGATCTTCGTAACTAAGATTTTTCTTAGTGAGGCACACTGCAATTTCTAAACATGAGGTTGATTTTCAAGAACATTGTTTCGGGTGATTATGGGTAGCTTCATCATGTGGGCCTTGGCCAAATAGACATGTGGGAGCTTAAGGAACTCTATTATACTTATCTTTTTGGATTTTACACCCCCATACTAACTTGACAACATGTCCCTTAATGGCTTGACTGGGCGAGTTGCAAATCACAATAAAATTATAACTAGGCTTCGAATGGAAGAACCATCAACTACATTAGATTCAGGGAACCAGGTTTCAACTAGTGGAGCCCCTCCATTTTCATTCCATTTCCTAAAAATGTGTTTGTTTGAGAATCTTCAGAACTAGGGTTTCTCTCACTCAGGCCTCTGATCGATGAACCATCAGTTGAAATTGATCCATGTCCCTGGGTTTCATCTATTGGGGCCCCTTCACCTTCATTTTGTTTCCAAGAAAAAGGTTTTTTGAAGGATCTCAGTAACAAGGGTTTTTCTCAATCAGGCACAGTGCAATTTATGAGCAAGAGGTAGATTTTCAAGAAATCTACATCGGACAATTGTGATTAGCATGGTCCCTTGCTTCTTAGCTAAAAATACTTGTGGGAGCATACAAAACTTAGTTATTATTCTTGGTTTGGATTTTATGCCCCCTGATTATATTTCCATAATTGATACAGGTGGATATTGGTGGCCACCCACCTTCTCCAACTGACCCAAAACATGTTTCTGGCAATTTTGGCAATTTAATATTTTTAGCAGGTTTTAACTTTCGGGGCCATTTTGAGGGTCCAAATGAAGGTTTTTCTAGATAGGTGTTCTAAATGATATATGAAGGCATAATTGAGCCCCCAAAATGAATCTCCTCTATGATACCTTTCCAACGATCTATCACACACCTAAAACGGAGATCGTATGGAAAAGTTACGACCCCGGGAAGTTGATTCACCAACTTACCCAAACGGGGCCCACATGACTTTTGGCGCTTCATCTCCTAGGGTTAGGTTTTTGGATGTTTAAGACTTTTGGCATTCCCATTTATTGTAAAAGGTCCTTCAGAGCCTCATTGTAATCATCTTCTTGTGAATGCGAGTAGCCGTCACATCTCTTCTCAGAGATAAGCTGCCACCATTCTAGCAAGTCTTTCACTCTGTATTTTATAATCTCTGTACATTTATTTCATTAATAGAAATCATGTATTACTGTATATCCATGTTTATGGTTGCATCTCTAATACATTTCTATTATATTATTGAATATCTGCAATATCTTTGTGCATTTCTTTATTATATCTCCACTCTCATTTCGTGCCGAAAATAATCTAGATCAAGAATGTACCTGAATGGATTGAGGAGGCGAGTTGCAACTCATGATAAAAATATAACCTAGCCTCAGATAGATGAACCATTTGTTGAATTAGATCCGAGGCATCTGGTTTCTTCTAGTTGGGTTCGTCCGTCGTCATTCAGGTTTTTGGAAAAGCATTTGTTGGAGGATCTCTGGAATTAGTGTTTTACTTAATGACGCACAGTGGAATTTCTGAACAAGAGGTCGATTTTTGGAAACATTATGTTGGGTGATTGTGGGTAGGATGGCCACATAGGCCTTGGCCAAAAAAACATGAGGGATCTTACAAAACTCCATTATGTTGCTTGGTTTGGATTTTATTCCCCCGGAAAAAATTGCCAACATGTCTGTGAATGACTTGAGGAGGTGAGTTGTAACTCCAATAAAAATCTAATCGGGCTTCAAATGGATCAATATTTGTTTGAATTAGATCCAAGGGACCATGTTTCATCTATTCAAGCCCCTAAGTTGTCATTACACTACCTGGAAAAGCATTTTTAGAGGATATCTAGAACTAGGTTTTTGCTAAATGAGCCACAATGCAATTTCTGAACAAGAGTTAGATATTCAAGAACATTATGTAGGGAGATTTGAGGATTTGACCCTATAGAGGAGAGATCAAAGGCCAAGACTTTGAAATCTTTGAGAGTTCCTTTATTGAAGGTAATGGAGCCACAGAGGAGAAGAAACCACAATATTCATTGGATTGGCTTTGGAAACAGATCTGGACCATTGGATCAAACCCAGATAAGAGGAGAAACACAATCAAGAGGAGACCAGATTCGATTTGTTGGATCCAAGAAAAGGAAAATTGGATCTCTAGATCTCACAATTCATAGATTCGACACTTCGGGAAAGATTACTCCTTGTGTTTCCAATAGGAGAAAACCTCAAAGCCTAAAGTCCTGAAAACTATCTCATTCATAGGTCACAGAGTGAAGTAGGGTCATTTATTGTTAATCCCTTTGACACTTCGGCTACTTGGGATAATTTGTAGGTAGTCATTGTAGAGTGTCCGAAACCTCGAAGCTTCGAAGAGACAGACTTAATCTTCGTCGTCGATCAAATAGGGGAGTCTCAGTCGTAGATATCTATACTTTGCCACTTCGATGTTCGCATGTTCGATATTTTGGAGGTGGTAATTTGGGGAGAGGAACCACGAAGCTCTAAAGCCTAGAGTTAATCACAGTTGTTAACTAGAGGAGGAGTGTGGATCACAGATCACAGTTGTCCAGGAGGCATTGTGTGTTGGAGTTGTGTAAACCTCTGAAGCCTTGAGTCCCATATTATATCTTAGTCATAGATTATTGAGGGAGGATAATCTATATACATCATCCAATTTAGTTGAGTCAAATATAACCATTAATGTTGCATAAGTGGAAGGATAGGGAGAGGACCTACACCCACCGGTCATGTCACCTTTATGACCTAGTTAGACCAATAACCACTCTGGGAGATTGGAGTGTTGTGTTTGGTGAATCCTTTGGAGTGTTGAAGTCCCATAGCCCCTAATAGTACCTTTCATATAAGCGCTTTTTTCTATCCCAAAGTCATATTCCATTATGTTTGGGGAAAAGGGGCTAGCGCCTGTGGTATAAACCAGAGAGTAAAAGGGGCTTAGTATAAGCACACACAAGTTTTTTGTGGACTTGCATAAGTAAATGACGGGGCTTGTGTGCACTAGAGAGGATCTAGTGAGGATGCGAGAGATTATTCAACTCCTGTGAATGATCCTAGACCAGGAGGTTGCGTGATCACAAAGGGGGTTTGCATCAGGAGGAGGGTAAATCTAATTGTTAACAAATGTAACCGAACTTCCCTACCACATCGTTCTGAAAAATTTTATATCGGGAAATTTATCCTTTTGACACTTATGTATGATCTTTAGGGCTAGTAATTATGTTGTGAATCTCAGGGATTACAACCTCGTGCTTCCCACTCCATGTCCCAAACTAGGTGTATACTTCCTCTTGTGCATCGTATTTTTCCTTGATGGTGACTTTTGGATCCTCACCATAGGTGGGAATACTCGAAATTTTGTGTATCGTATCATGGTCAATGGGGTAAGGATTATCCCATCATATATAACCCCATACAGTTTGGTAAGGAGGAAGAAAACACATGCCTCAACTGTTGGGGATCAACTGAAATGGGGAGAGTTGAGAAACATAAGGATTCCATAATTTCATAGGGACCTCAACCGATTCTGAACGACCACCTTCTCTATGCCATGTGCTTTATGTAAAATCCATGCATACTTGTTGACTTGCATTTCTGGGAACTAATTTGGGTCACACACATTATAAGATCCACATTTGAGCAGTGGGACTTTCCCCAATTTTGGCCCTTGAAAATCTACTCTAGATGGAATCAGTGGTTCTAGAATTGGATATTCTTATATTTCATTGGCATTCTTTCTTGCATGGGTTTTACTCAAGGAATCCATCGTATTTCTTGATGACCATGGTTTCTTAACTGTGTTCTACAATCATGAAACACCTATGAGGCTTAACAACATGGGACAACTCAGCTAGGGCGGGACCAAGGAGATTATTATCTTCTAATCACTTTCCAATCTCAGATGAAAGAATACTATGGGAGACGAGTAGTGGGGGATAAAAGGAAGAATCAATGAGACAAAATAATACACTTATTTAGGACTATCATAATATTAATGTTGCATGATTCCCAACTAACTTTTGAGTTACTTTCTAGTCCTCAATATCAATTGACCGATAACCCCCTTGAATTCTCTCCATTGAAATTATCTTAGTGTACAAAGATCAATATCTGCAACCTTAATGCCATCCTTTCTATCGGCCAGTGTAATTAACTCTTTTCTCATTCTAAATCAGGAAAATCGCTCCCATTACAATTGCATTAATGACTCAATCTTTCTAGAATTAGAGTAAATCTATGTGATGTAACTATCTGTCACATCCATCGTTATTGCAGCTAAACGCTTTTGTCGTTGAATATTTCAATATGATTTCGATGAATCTATACATATGTAGGTAATTTTCTTCAGGGAGTGCCACATATGACTCCTAAACACCCCTGCATTAGTCTTTCATGTCTTAACCTATCGTGGTGATCCCTGGTGGGTGGTGATGCATTTTCACAATGATGATGTTTCTCAATATGGGGGCATCCACTGACCTACCAATGGTTCCTTAATCCTGTGTATCGCATATGTTTTCTCAATAGTGTTTGGAGGGAGTGAAAAGGAAAACTTTCTTTATAACAAAGCATGTTGAGTTTTTAGATCTATCATTCACGCAACCATTGTTGCTTGGTCACCCAATGTATCTCATAGGAACACATGTATTGGCGGATGTCTACCCCTTTCCTGAAGCTTCCTCAGATGGACTCTTCCAAATATTCACATTCAGGAAGCTATGTTTGATACCCTTCCCACCATTGCACGGGTATACCTATTAACATGATATCAAGGTTGTGTACCCGAGGAAGAGGGTAATATGTTTCATCCGAAAAATGAAAGTATTGACTCAATCCATCCCATCGAATCAATACATCCAAAATTCATCTTCACGCATAGAAGTGGTAATTTACACGCACCACCTATTAGAGACTTCATCAAATTTTATGTTACCACCTCTCCATGGAATCCTTTGAATCAGTATCATATGACTTCACACGTCTCCAACTCAACTCCCCAGCTGTTGAGGGATTGATGTAGTCTTCCCTGTGCCCCGTGATCTGGTATATATTTTCAATGACTTGAAGCGATATGCATCCACATTCACTCGCTCATTGTAATTTTCACCTTCATTTAGATCTAATGGCACAACCACACGTAGGGTGTCTGTCTCTAATGACATCTTTATCTTCTTCATATTCAACTCAACATTGTTGTCAAAGGTTGAATCAATGACAAGTAGGAAAAGGTAGGCATAAAATTCATCTATTATATCTATCACTTCAAAGGCTTCCTTCATCTTCACCCTTTCTATGTTCACTTCAACCTACTCCATTCGACCTATAGGAAAACAATTATATTGACTTGCCAGCTGAAGTTGAATGGTTGACCACACCAAGTTTGGTTTACTGAACAAATCCTAGGATTTCCTAGGAAAGATGTTCATGTCAGATCCCAGATACAAAATAACAACATTCATCTCATAGCTTCCAAGTTTAAGTGTCATCTTGAACTCTCTTCATGTGAACTTTTTTTTACTAACCTGGCATGTGTCCTATTCTACTAGGGGGGTTTATATAGTTATAACTCTCCCTTATTCCCCCATGTAGGATTCTAACATATGCGTAAACATTTTTACAACATCAAGTTCACCTAACAACTTCAAACAATAGCACAAGAAGTTACTTACTTTGTCTTCAGTTTCTACTTCATGGCCCATGTTGAACAGTTCTTCTTCTTGCACCATGCACTTCAACTCTTTATGCACATGCTGCTCTATTTTCTTCTATTCATCTCATCATAATTCTTCTTTTCTAAAATCATATTCTAGTGACCTTTGTGTCATGTGATGTATCTCCTCACACACACGAGTTTTCTCCAAAGACATGTATGCAGTGCATTGCAACTCTTCACAGGTTTGAGCTTCCTCTAGCAAACTATGTGTCACATGTTGTACATACTCCTAGACCTGAGCCTCTTATAGAAACCTCTGTGTTGTGCATTTCAACTCTTCTCGTGCTAATTCTTCCGCTAGAGCCCTATCTGCATCGCGTAGAAATTGATTTTCTTGTGCAACACCAAACTTATGAGGGAATTGTGATGCCTCTCTAATCTACCCCTCCATCCTTTGGCCTGAAATGTCTCCATGCTCAACTTCCCTTTCTAATATTTATCTATGCTCCTATCTGACACAACATTCACTTCCATACTTCCTCCTCATGCTATCTCTTTCCTCTTCATTCTAGGTCTGACCCTCATCTCATGCCCCTTTCTATCTTTTCTTCGCATCTCTGTTATGCTTTCTTCCTTAACTCAACTCTTCATGTGTATCTTTTATATCTCTCTATCCTCTTCTCTTTTAAGTACGTTCTCTCTCTAACTTCATCTCAAGATATTTTGGATCCTCCTCAGTGGATCCACATCCTCTCTCTCTCTCTCTCTCTCTCTCTTCTCCCCCTTCTTTTCACCCCCCCACAAAAAAAAACACTCTAGGAGATTTTACTCAACCATCCTATCGATATCCATGCACATCAACCTTTTATTCATGAAAAGAATCTTGATCCACAATAGGAATTCTTATAGAAGCCTTCTTTGAGGACCTTTAGCAAACTTTCTTTCATCCTTGCTTAAAGAATCATTGTATTCTAAAATAAACTTAATAATGTAATCATCCTTTACCTGAGAAAACCAAAAATCAATTGCTCGATCCCACTGATTATCCAATTCCTTCATCCTATCAATTGTGATCTTATCTCAAACTTGTGTTTCTTAATGCCTTAAAGTCGTATTGGTAGCATTCTTCCTCTTCAACCATTCATACAATAAACATGGAAATTCAACAAAGAAAAATTCATGCATATCATTATATATATACCTATTCTTCCATTGTTCCACATTAGTGATCATAACTTCAGTCTCTCACCAAGAATACTCGTATTATTTCAAAATCAACCAATCTTTTATTTCCTCCCGAGACGGATAAAACCTCATTCTTTGCCTTCATCATTCAATACAAAACCTTCAGGTCCTAGCAATGAAAAATATTCGTCGGCCCACTTGTTTGCATCCTCCTTAATGTTGGGGAGTTGATTACCTAGGGTTAATCTAGAGTTCACCAATGAAAACCCCAAGGCATTGACATATCAATTCTCAATCAAGTACTAAAGAAGGTCTCACTCGATATGTGATGAGAATCACAAACACCATTTGTTCTTGTGTTAGTGATGAGGGGTTAAATTACGCAAGGAATCAACTCAAGCTAACATTCATAGATTCCATTGAAGTACACTTAAATATCAACAACATATAACATTAACACACACATTCATTGGACACATAATCAACACAGTAAAGTACAGGAATAGATACAGCTTGTATTTATTCCAACAATCACATAAATGGACCAAGAGACTCATCATTTATCAGAAACGATACCCTGCACTCTCATACATTCTCACAATAACTCATTACAAAACTTGTTCCATCTACAAAAAAAAACCATAATTACAACAAAACTCTTACAAAACATAGTCAAACTCATCTCTCAATTAAGATAACTTAGAGTGAATCTCATGAATGAGCAACAGTCGACCACAACAATAGCAATAGTCTTAGCAACAACAACATCGACCTCTCCTATTCTCTCACGCTCAATTACTTTCAACTCTGCTCCACTCACTCAGCTGACTTTCAGTCCCACACGCTTCTACCACTTGCATCCAGTCAACATAGCCTCTTTGGAGTCATGGAATTATTATCTAACTTTTCGGCTCATCGATTAACTGCTCCATGATCTCTCATACTGCCTAAGTTAAACATTTGGGAAGATTTCCCAAAGATCCACTTCTTTATTTCAACGTGCATATGGTATCTTATTGATTTTTGGCATGCATAGTAGAACTCAGACTGTCGTGGATAGTAGGACTCAAGTTAGTGCACACAATTTATGTCATATATTGTGTAGTTGTTGGTGTGCACACAAAACTATGGTGTACGCACAACTATGTTTGTGCACAAACACAATCGTTATCCCAAATGTTTCCATCTTATCCAAGCATCATCTAAGTTGTTAACTCAAGGTGAAATCATAAATGAATAGAGATGGGCATGGGTATTCTGAAGTTAACGTAAACAATTGGATTTTAGCCCTTAGTTTCAAAAATTAATATGAAGAGGCCAAGGTGGATTTACGGTGAACAACTAAAATCCGAAAAAAACTCAGATGAATGTGGAAAAGGAAGGCTTAAATAGAGTCAAATACATACATGTTGTAACTAAGTTGTCAATTCCTACCTTTTATAATTATAAAATATACCTTACAAAGTTTCTAATCATATGGGCCTTTTTCATAAAATATACCTTACAGAGTTTTTATTCATGTGGGTTCTTATTTGCATCTATACAATAATAAAATAACATATAAAACATCACAATATTATATTATTCTTTTCAGTTTGCAGGCAGTGGTTACTTGAATGGCCAAAGTGACAAGAAGTAAAGTATTAGAAGAGAATAAGACAAGAAGTAACGTAGTAGGAGATAATATGAAGCTATATCGAAGTAGATATGGGAGCTACAGGACCAGGATCCATGTTGTCATCCAGTGATATTTTGGGGGAGCCCTGAAAAACCAGTATCAGGTGATATTTTGAGGGAACCCAAGCTGTGTGCATGATTTTCCTATTTCAAATGGATACATAATCTCTGATCTTTTACTGATACAAGCAATCAAGCAAGATAAAAGTGACAACATATTTTACATCCTAGATGTTTGAAAAGATGAAGCACACAGAAATGTATTTCTTTAGAATCATTGTCTATGAGTTTTGATTAAGACACTTTCATTGAACACTTCACCTGTAAAGAAGTTCCAAAGCAAACATAAATGGTATGAATATCTAATTAAAGAGGGAAATAATAGGAATGGAGCAAGAAAAGGTAAGAAATTTACCTGTATATGGAAGAAAAAAAATAATGAAGAAACACAATTGATTTACACCCGTGTTAGAGTTGAGAAGACCACAATTGATTCATACTCATGCCAAAGTATTGATTTAGAAAAAGTTGAGGACAATGGGGTAGAATAAGTAAAAAGAGAGCTCATGCAACCATTTTCACATACAAGAAAGCAAAGAAGTCATGAGACTCTGTTAAATCCATGGAAAGTGAATGCTGTCTTGTGATACACTCAACCCCCATCTCAGCTACCCATCTCCTAATTTTTAATGCACTCAAAACACGCCAGTTGGTTATCAGGATTTAATGAGGAGCTACAACGAGATGCACTCAACCTCATGTAGGTAGATGGAACCCCCTGAGAAACCACGAAAGAAGTTGAACGAAGAGCGTTGGAGGTAAGTTGTAGAAAATCAAGTGTATAAAGTGTATAATATAGTTATGGACACCTGATTTTTAGTTTAGTTTAATATAAAGTGTATAAATCACGTTCAACTATTTTCAGGAATTAAAACCACCCTGAACATTGTCCCCTGCTTAACCATAAAGTTAAGTTTTAAGTTTAAACTTAACATCAGATGCTTAACCTTGATTGTTTGGTTTTGAACGTGTATTTCCTTTGTACTACCGACAACAAAATCAAGATGTTGAAGGAACCCAACAATAATAGTTTGACTATTACTTGATTTGTGTGCAAATAGTTGTATTGGTTTGTGTGCACATGGTTTTATTGTGAAAAGACCAAAAAATATGGTTTTAAAAAACCTGTCAATTAGTTGACAGTTTCTACAAAATCTAACACTAAAATATACCTTCCACTTAAAAAAGAATTGAAGAAATGTTTTATTTTTAATTTTAAAAATAAATAATAAATAAAATGAAAAATAAATAAAATAGATTTTTGTCAAAGCTAGTCAAATCAGGGTTTACAAAACCTTTTGTAAGGCACCCTACATTCGGTGCAATCCCTACTTAGATACTATTGGAATCGACTTTCTTAGAGGGTGGGAGG
>JZKD02S2064549.1:330661-365346 GCA_000966675.3 Picea glauca
TGGATTGCAAGTGGGGAGAATGCGTATCATGACTAGACGAATAGGAATCTATTCATGGATGATGATTTCCGATCAAGCAAGATGGAGCCAATTAGCGGATGAAGGAGGGAGCCGATGAGCTCAGCGGGGTCATACCTGAGAAACGGGTAAACCTTACACCCTTCCTGACCATCCTTTGGCCATGCCTCTTCCTTGTATGACCGGATGACCTTTAGTTGGCAGTTTTATATACCACATGTTAATACCCATGTGACAACAGAAAAAATGAATTTTAATTTTTATTGTGATAAAATTTAAATGAAAATTTAATTATGTGTTAATTATTATTAGGAAAATAATTAAATTTTAGTTATTCTATAATCATTAAATTAAATTTATTTAATATACTAAAAATAATTGTGATTTTTTATTCCATTACCACTCAATTAAATTAAGTAAATTTATTTTTTGAATTTAGTATAATTTTTTTGATGTTAAATTAAAAGTTTGTTTATATTTTTATTGTTTTAATAAATAAATGTGTACTTTTTACCATTAATAGATAAAATTAAAATGTTTCTAAAACATATAAAAGCCTCTACATTTATTGATAATGGACACATTTAATGATCTTTTAACCATAAATTTCAATCGTATGGTTATCAATTGAAGATGCTAGCATGATTAAGAAATTACTGTTTGACCATCTAATTGCCACGCTCAAATGATTAATAAACTTAATTGAAATTATAAATTTACTCCACTATTAGATTTACATTTGTGCCACGTTTACTTATGGCAGCCGCATAATTACAATCAATTGTTTCATATTCTTCAGTCGTTTCATCTTACCAGCTCTAATCGTTTCATATTCTTCAGTTGTTTCATCTTACCAGTGGTAATCATTTCATATTCTTTAAGTGTTTCATCTTACCATTCATAAACCTTTCGACGTTCACCAACAACCAGTTAGTTGTTGTACTAGTTTTACATTTTCTTAAATTAATATATGAAATTTCTTTTTTCAGACATCACATATCCCCTGCCACAATTTCACAATAATTTGATCAATAGACGTACGAGATAAATTTAAACCCTTTCAAAATAATCATAAAAATTAAAACAATCCATTGTTACAGGATCAGTCAAATTTCCTTTGTAAATTCAATGAAATGAGGAAGAATGAAGCTTTGGGATATTGCAAGGCTCTGAGTTCACGTTATCTTTTATTTTCGAATTCATCTTTGCAGTTTTATTTTTCGATTCTACAAAATTCAAAATGGCTGGAGATCACACTGACTTGCAACAGAAAATGAAAAATCTCTTTAGTAATCAGTTTGTTGGGTTAATTGGTCCAGTGAACTCCATCCCAAAATATATACGAGGCTGGATCGGCGCAAGCTTCGGCCTTCACAATATTTCCATTGATAGTCCCCGAGCTTCCACACCAAATATTGGCATCATAGTTATAGTGTCCTCCCACTCCACAACAAGCTCTATTAATGGTTTGATTGAACCCTGCATCCACTCACATGGGCCTTAGATCAAATTTTTAGTGTGCACCATAGGTGGAAGGGTTAGCTATTAAATCATGGACCATGTCGTAATTATTGACATAGATGATGTTTGCACCCTTAAGATGCGTTCCCAAATATGAAAGACTTTTCCTGAGTAGATTGTTATAGTAGAGGACTCCATCATTGAAGAAAATAAAGCAACCATTCTGGTCAAAATCATTGGGTGCTACAAATCATAATAAACTCTATCCAAAATTTGGATGGATGAATCATTGATTGCATTGGATATAGGGAATCATTTTTGAGCTAGTGAGGGCCCTTTTTTGTCACTCTATTTCCCAGAAAAACATTTTTTTGAAGGATCTTCAAAACTAGGATTTTGCCCAATGAGGCATAGTGCAATTTCTAAACAAGAGGTCGATTTTCAATAATATTGTGTCAGGTGATTGTGGATAGTGTGGTCGTGTGAGACTTGGCCAATTAGACATGTGAGAGCTTATGAAACTACGTTATGATGCTCGGTTTGTATTTTATACCCTTGAAACAAATTGCCAACATGTCCTTGGATGCCTGTGGAACTAAGTTGCAACTCATGGTAAAACACTAATCGAGCCTTGGATGGACAAATAATCAGTTTTATTAGAATTGAGGCATCGTTTTTCAGTTAGTGGAGTCCCTCGACTATCATTTTATTGCTTGAAAACATGTTTGTTGAAGGATCTTTGGAACTAGGGTTTTGCTAAATGAGGCACAATGCAATTTCTGAACAAGTGGTCAATTTTGAAGAACATTGTGGCAGTCGATTGTGGGTAGTGTGGTCATGTGGAAGTTGTCCAAATATGTGTGGGATATTATAGATCTTCGTTATGCTAGTTATTTTGAATTTTATTCCCCTTGACTAAATTTCCAACATGCCCTTGAATACCTTGAGGAGGCAAGATTCAACTCGTAATAAAAATCTAACCTGGCCTCAGATGGATGTGATGTCAATTTAATTAGATCCAGGGAAACAAGTTTAAGCTAGTGGGGCCCCTTCATTGTCATGTCATTTACAAAAAAAATGCTTGTTGGTGGATCTATGGAACTATGGTTTTTCTCAGTGAGGCACGGTGCAATTTTTGAACAAGATATCGATTTTCAAAAAATCTGCATTGGGTGATTGTGGGTAGAATGGTCATGTGAACCTTGTCCAAATAGATATGTGGGAGATTACAGAACTCTGTTATGTTTCTCGGTTTGGATTTTATTCCATCGGACTAATTTGCCAACATTTCCCTGAATGGCTTGAGGAGGCAAGTTGCAACTCACGATAAATCTTTGATCGGGCCTCAGATGCATGAACCATTGGTTGCATTGGATATAGGGAACTAGGTTTCATATAATGGGTCCTCTTCACCTAGAAAATAATTTGTTTATGGATCTCTAGAACTAGGGTTTTGCTCAATGAGGCATAATGTAATTTTTGAACAAGAGATCGATTTTCAAGAATATTATTCCTAGTTATTGTTATTAGTGTAGTCATGTGGGCCTTGGATAAACACATGTGTGGGAACTTATGGATTTATTTTATGCTACTCTCTTTGGATTTTATGCCCTCGAAAAAAATTGCCAACATGTCCCTGAATGGCTTGAGGAGGTGAGTTACAACTCGTGATAAAACTCTAACCATGCATCAGATGGACAAATCATTAATTTCATTGGATCTGAGGCATCAAGTTTCATCTAGTGGCCCCCCTCTGTTGTCATTTTGTTTCCTGAAAAAGAGTTTGTTGAAAGATCTCCATAACTAGGGTTTTTCTTAGTGAAGCACACTACAATTTCTAAACAAGAGGTCGATTTTCAAGAACATTGTTGCAGGTGATTATGGGTAGCTTTGTCATGCAGGCCTTGGCCAAATAGATATGTGGGAGATTAAGGAAATCTATTATACTTCTCGGTTTGGATTTTACATCCGCAAACTAACTTGTCAACATGTCCCTTAATGGATTAACTAGGCGAGTTGCAAATCGCGATAAAACTATAACCAGGCTTCAGATGGAAAAACCATCAACTACAATAGATTCAGGGGAAAAGGTTTCAACTAGTGGTGCCCATCCATTTTCATTCCATTTCCTAAAAATGTGTTTGTTTGAGCATCTTCAGAACTATGGTTTTTCTCACTCATGCACAGTGCAATTTATGAACAAGAGGTTAATTTCCAAGAACATTTTGTTGGTTGATTGTGGGTAGCATGGTCACTTGGGCCTTATACAAACATATGTGTGAGAGACTATGGAACTTTTTTATGCTGCTCAGTTTCGATTTTATTCCCCCAAACCAAATTGCCAACATGTCCCTGAATTCCTTGACGAGACGAGTTGTAACTCATGATAAAACTCTAAATTGGCCTTCGATGGATGAACCATCAGTTGCAATTGATCCATGTCACAGGGTTTCATCTATTGTGTCCCCTTTACTTCCATTTTGTTTCCAAGAAAAAAAATTGTTGAAGGATCTCCAGAACAAGGGTTTTTCTCAATTAAGCACAGTGCAATTTATGAACAAGAGGTAGATTTTCAAGAAATTTGCATCGGACAATTGTGGTTAGCATGGTCCCTTGCATCTTATCTAAAAGCACTTGTGGGAGCTTACATAACTTTGTTATTCTTCTGGTTTTGGATTTTATTCCCCCTGACTAAATTGCCAACATGTCCCTGAATGGATTGATGAGATGAGTTGCAACTCATGATAAAAATATAACCTAGCCTCATATGGACGAACCATTTTTTGCATTAGATCTAAGGCATTAGGTTTCATCTAGTTGGGTCCCTCTGTTGTCATTCAAGTTTTTGGAAAAGCGTTTGTTGGAGGATTTCTGGAACTAGTGTTTTTCTTAATGAGGCACAGTGCAATTTCTGAACAAGAGGTCGATTTTTCGAAACATTATTTTGGGTGATTTTTCGAAACATTATTTTGGATGATTTTTCAAAACATTATTTTTTATATGAATGAACTGTTGTTTGAATTAGATCTGAGGGACCACATTTCATCTAGTGGGGCCCCTCTATTGTCATTCCATTGCCTGGAAAATCCTTTTTAGAGGATATCTGGAACTAGGGTTTTTCTAAATGAGCCACAATGCAATTTCTGAACAAGAGTTCAATTTTCAAGAACATTGTGTAGGGCGATTTGAGGAGCTGACCCCATAGAGTAGAGATCAAAGGCCAATCCTTTGAAATCTTTGAGAGTTCCTTTTTTCAAGATAAGTGGAGTTGTAGAGGAGAAGAAACCACAATAGTGGTTTGATTTTCTTTGGAAACAGATATGGGCCATTGGATCAAACCTAGACAAGATCATAAGCACAGTCAATTGGAGATCAGATTCGATTCGTTGGATCCGAGCACAGAAAAATGTGATCTGGAGATATCACAATTCAGGGATTCGACACTTCAGGAAATATCGGTCCTTGTGTTTCGAAGAGGATAAAACCTAGAAGCCCGAAGTCCTAAAATAGATCTCATTCATAGATCACAACGTGAAGCGGGGTCATTGATTGTTAATCCCTTCAACACTTTGGCTACATGGGAGAATTTGTAGGTAGTTGTTGCAGAGTGGCCGAAAGCCCGAAGATTTGAAGAGTCGAACTTAATATTTCTCATCGATCAAATAGGGGAGTCTCCACCCTTTGCCAATTCGGTGTTCGGGTGTTCGATATTTTGGTGGTGGTCATTTGGAGCGAGGAACCTCGAAGCTCTGAAGCCCGAAGTTAATCAAAGTTTTTAATTGTAGGTGGAGTGTGAGTCACAAATCATGGTTGTCTAGGAGGAATTGTGCGTTGGAGTTGTGTAAACCTCTGAAGCTCGAAGTCCAGTATTAGATCTTAGTCATAGATCGTGGAGGGAGGATAATCCTTGTCCGTTGTTCAATTAAGGCGAGTCAAATCTAACCATTGATGTTGTAGAAGTGGAAGGATAGGAAGAGGATATAAAACCACCAGTCACATCACCTTTATGACCGAGTTCAACTGGTAACCACTCCACAAGATTGGAGTGTTGTTTATGGTGAATCCTCCAGAGCGTCAAAGTCATGTAGCCCTTAATAGTACCTTTCATATAAGAGTTTGTTTATATCCCAAGGTCATATGTCATTCTATTTGGGGAAAAGGGGCTAGAGCCCGTGGTATAAACTAGGGAGTAAAAGGGGCTTAGTATAAGCAACCACGGCTTTTTTGTGGGATTTCATAAAGAAATGAAATGGCTTGTGTGCATCAGAGAGGATCTAGTGAGGATTTGAGAGTTGATTCAACTCCTGTGAATGATCCTAGAACGTTAGGTTGCACGATTCCATAGGGAGTTTGAATTAGGAGGAGACTAAGGTAGTGAGGGTAAATCTAATTGTTAACATAGGGAACAAAACTTCCTGTTGGCATGTTTTACAAGAAGAGTGTGCTTTTCATTGATGGAAAGAACAACAACGAAGATGGAAAAAAGGGAAAGCATAAGCTCAAGAGGAGAATCGAATAGTATGTAGAGATCAAAGCTTAGAAGAGATGGCGCGTTGAAACACAGATCAAATCAAGACCGTTGATGCACAATCGTTAGATCAACGGCAGGGATGAATTGCAGAGAACGAAAGAAGAATTAAACTACTCTCTAGTTACAATCTTGAAATTAGTCTAGTTCTTCAGATCTCATAAACCCAAATATCGACGATTGCGGTTGATGTAGCAAATGATTAGATTAAGTTGGATTAAGTCATGACCGTTGGATGCGCAATCATGAAATCTACGATAGGGATAGATTGCAGAGATTGAAAGGAGAATTAAACATCATGATATTTCCAATACCACAATTAGTCAGGACCGTCAGATCTTATATATTCAAATATCGACGACTATGGTTGACTCACCAACAATGCACAACTTCAAATTGTACAGTTTGGGTGTTGAGTTAAATCACTCGCACATTTTGGTTCTATAATCATTGTCAATCGTTGATATTCTTTGAGTGTTTTCATAACTGTTGGATCACTTTAAAGTGGAAGGATAGGATAAGTGGGGCTAAAGGGTTGATAATTTGATTATCCGAATACCCGTCAGCCTTCAAATCAAACCCGAATTCCTATCAGTTGCTGGATCATTCTTCAGTGGAAGCATAGGATAAGTGAGGTAATATATGAGATCTCATTTATGGGAATTTTCGTTAGTGGTTGGATCATTCTAAGTGGAAGGACAGAATAAGATAGAAGATTTGCATCATAGACAGATCGAGTCATTGATCTAGAATCCTTATCAAATGAACATCATTCACTCCAGGTATAAATATGTTTACTAGTAATATGTTATAACATATTACTACTAATATGTTATAGGTTACTCTCTGGAAAAATCTCACTTCAAGAATTCAGTTTGAGATTTGAAATTCCCTAAGCCCAGAGACCTGAAGATCCAAAAACATTCTCAACCATTAGATCATTCGAAGTAAATCTTAGTTTTTAGATCATTCAAAGAATATCTCAAGCGTCCGATCATCTGAAGTGAATCTGGGCCATCTGATCTAGAGCATCAGTTTGAAATTTGAAATCTATGAAGTTCGGAGAGCCAGAGAGCCGAAATACATTCTTGACCATTGGATTGTCCAAAGTAATTCTCAGTCATCAGATCATCCGAAGAAGATCTCAAGTGTCAAATTATATGAAGTGAATCTTGGTTGTCTGATCCAGATCGTAAGTTTGAGATTTGAGATTTCACAAGTTCGAAGACCTGAAGGAGATGTCGACCATTGATTAAGAAAGGGGACGTAGAATCATCGATCTAGTTGAAAGGTAAAAATCTCGAAGTGGAAGCAGAGTCATCAACTGAGAAGGAAAGGTGTTTGTTGATCATCGACTCTAGAAGATTGATGTACGGAGAAAAGCAGGGTTTGATATTTGAAACTCCCTAAGCCTGGATCACAAAGTAAATCACATCCGTTGATTTAGGGAGGTTAGATATTATCTGCATATCCTGAAAGGACAAATATCAACCGTTCATTCAGGATCACTGTTAAGATCATGAGATCGTCAGTCCTGTCACATTGTGTGGTAAGAACATGCTCGAGTCATAATTTTTCGTGAGTGGACCACAATTGAAACCACCGTTTTGGAGAAAGGGTATGTGGCAACTCAAGGTAAATTGAGGGGCGAAAAGCAGTTTGATTCAAACCACCTTTGGGCATGCCCACAATCATGTGGTCACATGAGATCATTTCCCAAGGTCATGTCGAGAAAAAGAGAAAACACTCACTAGGCCGAGATTGGGAAGCACCTTTTGAATAAGCGTTTGGTCATCGATGGTGGTCACGTGAAGGTAGGGGCTTACAAGCCAAAGAAGCCAAAACGACTGACTGTAGTTACCAGAGATGATGAAGAGTTGTGAATTTCAGAGAATCAAAAATAATCTCAGGATAACACTCGCCAGTGATGAACAGGTTCAATATAACACCCACTAATGATGAATGGATTTAGAATAACCGCCAGAGAAGATGAAGAGTTTGAATGATGATTAGGCAAAGGAATAGGCACGTGAAATACATGGAGAATAGAGATGAGTGTAATGCCTAAGTCAATGGTGAAGGGAGTGGGGAGCATGAGATGAAGTGCATCATCTGAAGTGGATATCAGAGGCACAATATATAGTATGTAATGGCAGAACAAAGCATAGAGTCTAAAGGAGGTAGAGGAGACATGGAGTTGTAACAGACCATATCATAGACAAAAAAAGTAAGTAAAGTTTTGTGTCTCAATGTGGTAGGGTGGTGCTAGGGAGTATTTTTTGCCTCATAGTTTTAAGTGGGTTCTTGAACATAGGGAGTTGTAGATTCCATCTGGTTGCAACTAGAAAAACAAGGGTGGTAGGGTGGTGAAAGGGAGAACTATTGTTCTTCATTATACAGGTTGGTGCTTGTGTGACTAGAAGTTGGTTCTTCCATCCAATGGGTGCTGGAACACTCTGGGAGTTGGTTCTTCCTTCCAGTGGTTGCTAGAGAAACTAGAGATTTGGTTCTCTCAACAAGTTATTGCTTGTAAAAAAAAGGTAGTAGCCTCAAAAGGAGTTGGTTCTCATAATAATGATAATGTACAGAAAATAAATACTACTTATCATATCAAGAAGAAGAGGTTTTCTCAATTTATGGGTTTCCTCAGCAAATATATGTCTCTGTATATTTCATGTGTGTGATTGATGTTGAATATTCTATTGCTTACTTCCCTGCATTACTATGATCATCATTAAGTGTTCTGTAAAGAGTTTAAAATGGGCATAATTGTTTAAGCACGGTAACAATTGATTCACCCACCCCCTCTCAGTTGTCCAACAATTGGTATTAGAGCAGGTTCCTTTTATGTAAGGGTGGATCCTAGAGCTTAAACATGACTAGCCATGATGGAACTTCAAGCAATAAGCCCCCCCTATTCAATGGAACAAACTTTTCCTTCTGGAAAGTTAGGATGAGAACCTACATAATGGATTTAGGTACAAATGTTTAGGATGTGGTAGAGACCGGTTATGTAAAGCTAGTTGTAGTAGCTTCTAAGGATGAAAAGCTAGAATTCAACTTCAATGCTAAGGATATGCATGATATTTTAAGTGGGCTTGCAGAAACAAAATTTGTAAAAGTTATGCACTTAGAATCTGCCAAAGAAATGTGGGACAAACTCATTAGCATTTATGGAGGTAATGAGAAGGTAAAGGATGCCAAGCTTCTAACCTACTGATTACAGTTTGAACAGCTAAAGATGAAAGAGGATGAAACTAAAGAAAGGATCAGGCAAGTACCAAGGCAAGTTTCCCTTCAAATGTTTTAACTATGTAAATATAGGTAACTTTGAATCTAAGTGTCCATACAAGAAGAAGGACCAGAATGTTGAAGGTGGAGAGAATTACAAATACGAGAAATTTGGTAAAAAGAAAAGTTTATGTGTAAACAATGATGACTCTTCAGGAGACATAGATAGTGATTCTGCTTGTGAAGATAAGGTTAATGACTTTATGCTTATGGCCAAAGAGGACAATGATAATAAAAGAAAAGAAAGTGATGTTGGCGATGAAGAAGATGTGGTTGACTTGGAAGGAGAACTGATCAGTTCTATAGAAGAAATTGCTAGACTCAGATCTAAGAAGAAAAATAAAAAACAATTGCTGATACAGTTCGAGAAAGACAGTAAAAAACCCGATGAATACTTTGCCCTGCTAAAAGTGGAATTAGAAGAGGAAAAGAAAATAGAGGACATTCTAAAACAACAGTTATTAGAGAAGTAGGCAATATGTGAAGCCTTGGAAGAAGAGGTAGTAAAAACCAAAAAAGAGATGGAGAAGTTTAAAACATTGTATCTCCAAAATATTCCAAGCATTAAAGCCTCAACAGAACTAAATGACATTCTAAGAAAACATAGATCTCCTTTGTTGAAGACTTGTTTAGGTTATGTAAATGGTTCAAGCAGAAAAGATCTTGTAAATATGATCAAGTTACAATTCAACATACAATCAGACCATGTGAGTACTATGCCACCAAAAGCTAATCAAGACAAGATGATCCCTAATAAAAACAAAGATATCAGAAGATGGAGCAACAAATGCCAAGAAGAAGGCCATCCTTCAGGTACTGAAATTTCTTCGATGGTTATTGCTTTTACTATTCTAATTTTGGTTATAATATTGCAAATTGTCAAATTAACCTTAGAGACATGCAACTGAGGAGGTCAAGAAATAAACAATCTTTGCAACATAGAACTAAGAATCCAATGAGTAGACAACGTAGCACAAATCACTTTGATCTATTGAACAATGAGATCGAATGTTATAACTATCATAACTTCAGCCACAAAACTGTAAACTTCCATCTGAAGAATTACAAGGCAGATCCAAGGATAAATCCCTTAGCTAGAAATGCCAGCACATGGAAAAAGAAAGATAGTGAAAAATGTGGTCTAGTACTTTTAGCTCAAAAAAAAAAAGACCGCTGGTATATAGACAGTGGATGTTCCTAGCACATGACTGGAGACAAGGATAAGTTTATATCTATAAGTAAAATAAAAACAGGAAATGTAACCTTTGGAAATGATGAACCAGGTAAAATCAAGGTTAAAGGGATGGTGAATTTGAATAATGGTAAAGGAAAATCCCAAGATGTTCTTCTTGTAGATGGGATGAAACATAATTTTCTCAGTGTAATTCAAATGTGTGACAGAGGATGTGAAGTGGTCTTCACTTCCAAGGATTGTAAGATAAAGTCTGTAAACTCAAGACAAGTGGTGGCTAAAGGCATAAGGATAGATAATAATGTATATGTGATGAAAAAAGATAAAGAAGAGTGTCATCTAACAAAACATGGTGAATGGTGGTTATGGAATAGGAGACTTGGACATATAAACTTTAACCACTTAATCAAGATCAAAAATCTTGAGGAAGTAAAAGATCTTCCAAGAATATCAAAGCCACAAGACTCTGTGTGTAAACCCTGCCAAGTAGGAAAGCTAACCAGGACACGATTTAAATCCAAGAGCTCTACTTCAATAGAGAAACCACTCCAATTGGTTCATATGGATTTATGTGGACCATAAAGACATGAAGGCACATGGAAGGAAAACTACTTCATGTTGATCATTGATGATTACTCCAGACTCACTTGGGTCTCTTTTCTCAAAGAAAAAGATGAAGCGTTTGAGAAATTTAAAATATTTAAGGCTTTAACTGAGAATCAAAGAGGCAACATATTAAAGGTTATAATATTATACATAGGAGGAGGATTTATGTCAAGTGATTTCAAGGAATTCTGTGATAAACATGGGATCAAGAGAGAATACACAATCCTAGGAAATCCACAACAAAATGGAGTAATTGAGAGGAAAAACAAAATAGTTCAACAAATGGCCAGCTCAATGATGAATGAGAATAACATTGGTCAAGCCTACTGGGTATAATCAATATGCACAACAATCCATATTCTTAAAAAATCTCACCTCAGACCACACAATGACAAGACACCTTATGAATTGTGGTATGGAAGACATGCTTCAATCAAACACTTCAAAGTCTTTGGGAGTAAGTGCTACATAAAGAATAATAATGAAAGCCTTGTCAAGTATGATGATAGGGTTGATGAAGGTATCTTCTTAGGGTATGCTACAAATAGTAAAGGATACAGATGTTATAATAAAAGGCTGCATAAATTGGTTGATTGCATTGACATAAAAGTTTATGAAGGAACCCCAGTAAGACAGGTGAGCAATATTGAATTTACAACAAAGGATATAGTTGAAGTTGAAGATGAACAGGTCCAAGAATCAGAAAAGGAAGAATATGAGTCATATGAAGATACAAATACTCAGGAAGACTCAAATCAGCAAACAACATCAAATCCTTCCTACATAATTACTCAAAAGAATCATCCTGCAAGTCATATAATTGGTGAGAAAGACAAAGGTGTACAAACCAGGACAAGGATAATCAAAGACACCGAGAAATCACATATAGCCTTTATATCCATGATGGAACCCAAGAACTTTGATGAAGCTAGTAAAGATGTAAATTGGTTAAAATCAATCAATGAGGAACTGGATCAAATTGAAAAGAATAATACTTGGGAGCTTGTTCCTAGACCTACAGATAAGAATGTAATTGGCTCCAAATGGGTGTTTAAGAACAAAATGAATGAACAAGGACAAATTGTTAGGAATAAATCCAAATTGCTCTGTAAGGGGTATGCACAAGTTGAAGGACATGATTTTGATGAAACCTTTGCACCAGTGGCAAGATTAGAAGCCATCAAAATGTTTCTTGTCTATGTCTGTTATAAGAAATTTAAAGTATATCAGATGGATATTAAGTCAGCATTTCTTAATGGAGATCTAGAAGAAGATATATATGTGGAGAAACCTGAAGGATTTTCATTGACAGATAATCTTGACTATATCTGTAAGTTGAAAAAGGAATTATATCGACTGAAATAGGAACCACGAGCCTGGTATCATAGAATGGAAAAATTTCTACAAGACAAAGGATTCAGAATATCCACCAGAGAATATGAAGAGTTTGAATGATGATTAGGTAGAGGAATAGGCAAGAGAAAGACATGAAGAACAAAGATGAGAGTAATGTCTAAGTCGATGGTGAAGGGACTGAAGAGCATTAGACAAAGTGCAGCATCTGAAGTGGATATCATAGGTGTAGTGTATAGTATGTAGTGGTAGAACATAGAATAGAAGTTGAAGGAGGTAGAGGAGACATGGATCTGTAATAGACCATATTAGAGATAGAGCAAGTTAGTAAAGTTTTATATCTCAAGGTGGTAGGGTGGTGCTATGCATGATTGTTTTCCTCAAAGTTTCAAGTGGGTGCTTGAACACAGGGAGTTATATCTTCCATCTGGTTGCAGGCAGAAAAACTAGGGTGGTAGGGTGGTGCAAGGGAGAACTATTGTTCTTTGTTATGCATGTTGGTACATGTGTGATTGGAAGTTGGAGCTTCCATCCAGTTGGTGATGAAATACTGAGGGAGTTGGTGCTTCCTTCTAGTGGGTGCTAGAGAAACCAGAGAGTTTGTGCTCTCAATAAGTTGTTCATTGTAAAACAGAGGTGGTAGCCTCAAAAGGAGTTGGTGTTCATAAGAATGATAATGTACAGAAAATAAAGACTACTTATCATATCAAGAAGAAGAGGTTTTCTCCCTTTATGGGTTTCCTCAGGAAATATGTGTCTTTGTATATTTCATGTGTGTGATTGATGTTGAATATTCTATTTCTTGCTTCCCTTCATTATTGTGATCAACATTAAGTGTTATGTAAAGAGTTTAAAATGGTCATAATTGTTTAATCACAATAACAACCAATTCATCCCCCCACTCGGTTGTCCAACACTTCCCTTCCACATCGTTCTGGAAGATTTTATATCAAGACATTTATCCTTTAGACACTTATGTATGATCTTGAATTATAGTAATTGTGTTGTGAATCTCGGGGATAACAACCCTGTTCTTCCCCCTGCATCTCCCAAACTAGGTGTATACTTCCTCTTGTGTATTTTTCCTTGATGGTAACTTTTGGATCCTCATCATAGGTGGGAAGACACAAAACTCTATGTATCGTATCATGGTCAATGGGTTAAGGATTATCCCAGCATATATAACCTCCATACAGTTTGGTAAGGAGGAAGAAAAGGCATGCCTAACTTGTTCGGGATCAACCGAAATGGGGAGAGTTGAGAAAGATAAGGATTCCATAATTTCACAGGGGCCTCACCCGATTCTGAATGACCACCTTTTCTATGCCATGTGATTTCTATAAAATGCATGCATACTTGTCGAATTGTATTTATGGGAAATCATTTCGGTCACACACATTATAATCTCCACATTTGACCAGTGGGACTTTCCCCAATTTTGGACCTTGAAAATCTACTTCGGATGGCATCAATGGTTCTAGAATTGGATATTCTTTTATTTCTTTGGCATTCTTTCTTGCATGGGTTTTACTCAAGGAATCCATCTTAGTTCTTTATTACCAGTGTTTCATAATTGTGTTCTACAATCGTGAAACACCTATGAGGCTCAACAACATGGGACAACTCACCTAGGGTGGGACCAAGGAGAGTATGATCTTCTAGTCACTTTCCAATCTAAGATGAAAGAATACTATGGGAGACGAGTAGTGGGGGATAAAAGGAAGAATCAATGAGAAAACTAATACATTTTCTTAGGACTATCGTAATATTAATGTTGCATGATGCCAACTGACTTTTGAGTTACTTCTCAGTCCTCACTATCAATTGACCGATATCCCCCTTGAATACTCTCCGTCGAAATTGTCTTAGTGTACAAAGATCAATCTCTGCAACCTTGAAGCCATCCTTTATATCAGCCAGTGTAATCAACTCTTTTCTCATTCTATATTAGGAAAATTGCTCCCATTAGAATTGCATTAATGACTCAATCTTTCTAGAATTAGAGTAAATCTGTGTGGTGTAACTATCTACCACATTCGTTGTTATTGAAACCAAATGGTTTTGTCATTGAATATTTCAATACGATATCGATGGATCTATACATTTGCAGGTATTGTTCTTTGGGGAGTGGCATGTATGACTCCTACACACCCCTGCATTAGTCTTTCATGTCTTAATCTATCGTGGCAACCACTCGTGGCTCGTCATGATTTTTCATAGGGATGATGTTTCTCAATATGGGGGCATCCACTAAACTACCAATGTTTCCTGAATTCTACGTACCACATCTTTTTTCTCAACAGGGGTTGGAGAGAGTGAAAAGGAAAAATTTATTTCTACCAAATCACACTAAGTTTTTAGATATATCTTTCACTCATGCCATTGTTTCTTGGTCTCCCAATGTCTCTCACTGGAACAAATGTATTGGCGGATGTCTACCCCTTTCCTGAACCTTTCTCGGATGGACTCTTCCAAAGATGCCCATTCAAGAAGTTATGTATGATACCCTTCCCACCACTGCTTGGGTATACCTATTAACATGGTATCAAGGGTGTGTACCCAAGGAAGAGGGGAACATGTTTCATCCGAAAAATGAAAGTACTGACTCAATCCATCCCATCTAATCAATAGATCCAAAATTCATCTACATGCATAGCAGTGGTAATGTACACGCGTCACCTATTAGAGACTTCATAAAAGTTTATGTTACCACCACTCCATGGCATCCTTTGAATCAATATCATATGACTTCACACATCTCCAACTCATCTCCCCATCTATTGAGGGATTGATGTAGTCTTTCCTGTGCCCCTTGTTCTAGTATATATTTTCAATGACAGAGCGATATGCATCCACATTCACTGGCTCATTGTAACTATCACCTTCATTTGTATCTAATGGCACAATCACACACAGGGTGTCTGTCTCTAATGACATCTGTCTCTTATTCATATTCAACTCAAGATTGTTTTCAAAGGCCCAATCAATGTCAAGTAGGGTAGGGTAGGCATCAAATTCATCTATTATATCTATCACTTCAAAGGCTTCCTTCGTCTTCACCCTTTCTATGTTCACTTCAACCTACTCCATTCAACCCATAGGAAAAAAATCATATTCACTGGCCAGCTGAACTTGAATGGTCGACCACACCATGTTTGGTTTACTGAACAAATCATAGCATCCAAGTTTAGGTGTCATCTTGAACTTTCTTCCTGTGCACTTTTTTTTATTGACCTTGTGTGTGTCCCTTTCTAGTAGGGGGGTTTATATAGTTATAACTCTCCCTTCTTCCCCCATGCAGGCTTCTAACACATGAATAAACATTTTCACAACATCAAGTTCACTTAACAACTTCAAACAATAGTGCAAGAAGTTACTTACTTGGTCTTTAGTTTCTACTTTATGACCCATGTTGCACAATGATTCTTCTCGCACCATGCACTTCAACTCTTTATGCACATGCTTCTCTATTTCCTTATATTCATCTCATCATAATTTTTCTTGTCTACAATCCTCTTCTAGTGACCTTTGTGCCCTGTGATGTATTTCCTCATTCACACTAGTTTTCTCCAAAGACATGTATGTGACACACTACAACTCTTCATAGGTTAAATCTTTCTCCAACAACCTACATGTCACACGTTGTAATTCCTCCTAGACCCAGGCCTATTAAAGAAACCTTTGTGTTGTGCATTGCAACTCTTCTCATGCTACTTATTCCTCTAGAGCCCTATGTGTGTCGCGTAGAACCTGCTTCTATTTTGCAACACCAAACTTAGGAGGGAATTGTGATGCCTTTTTAATCTACCCCTCCATCCTTTGGCATGAAATGTCTTCATTCTCAACTTCCCTTTCTAATATTCATGTATTCTCCTCTCTAGCACAACATTCTCTTCTAGACTTCCTCCTTGTGTGATCTCTTTCCTCTTCATTCTGGGTCTAACCCTCATCTCACACCCCTTTCTATTGTTTTTCTTGCTTCTTTGTTATGATTTCTTCCTTAACTCAACTCTTCTTGTGTATATTATAGCTCTCTCTATCCTCTTCTCTTTTGTGTCCATTCTCTCTCTGACCTCATCTCAACATCTTCTAGATCCTCCTCAGTGGATCCATATCCTCTCTCTCTATTCTCCCCCTTCTTTTCACGTCCCCCTCCCAAAAAAAAACACTCTAGGAGATTCTACTCAGCCATCCTATTGATAACCATATACATCAACCTTTTCTTCATGAAAAACATCTTGATCCACAGTATAAATTCTTATAGAATCCTTCTCTGAGGACCTTTATTAAACTTTATTTCATCCTTACTTAAAGAATCATTCTATTCTATAATAAACCTAATAATGCAGCCATCCTTTACCTGAGTAAACCGAAAATCAATTTCTCTATCCCACTTATTATCCAATTCCTTCATCCTATCAATTGTGATCTGATCTCAAACTTTTGTTTCTTAAGGCCTTAAAGCGGTATTGGTAGCATTCTGCCTCTTCAACAATTCATACAATAAACATGGAAATTCAACAAAGAAAATTTCATGCATATCATTGTATATATACCTATGCTTCCATCATTCCACATTAGTGATCATACTTTCAATCTCTCACCAAGAATACTCATCTTATTTCACAATCAACCAATCTTGTCTTTCCTTATGAGATGGCGTTGGCAACAATAATACAATTATCATTTTTATTAAATAATCTACATAGTTTCCAACACAGGGTCATGAAATTCCATTACCCTTCATGAACGGTTTCTGAGATGACAATTGTAAATCATCGCTTCTCTCTATTGTGTTTTCGATTTTTGTTTTCATGACTGTAAGCATGAAAACTTGCAGCTGGAATTGACATTTGGTTTTGATTTTTGATTAAAGGAAAATTTCTCATGTGTTTTATTATAGAATCACAATTTCTTGCTATGAGCATGTGCTCTCATTCTTTGTAACTCTTTTTCGATTCTAAGAATGCCTAAAATATTTATGGTTGTATCAACAAAATACCCCCATCAATGGATATTTGATTCTTTATATTGATTTTGGTTGATATTTGATCATATTTATCAAACTTTGAATTATTTGATTCACCTATCTTTGCAATCAAACTTGAATGCACGCACTATGTTTTCAACTACTTTTTCCTAGCGTGTACCCAATGCCCAGGTGGCACACAAAGTACAACATGCCTTTACTCCCGAGTATGGTCTCGGGCTTCACGATTTTGCTCCCATGCATGGTGATTAATGCCTCTGTCCACCATTTGAATTGTCATAACATTGTTTTGATAAGGCTTGGGGTCATGGCTCTGTGGATTTTTATCAAGCCCTACCTGTGAGTTCTGTGTTGATTCCCTTCCATTTTCCATGGCTCCAATGGTAAGGATCGAGCTGAATTGCATCCAAACCCTACTATCATATGATAACGCCAGGGGCGATTTAGAAAGGAACGGTTGGCATTTTTTCATTGAAAAATTTAAGGGTTTCAATCTTCGAGCTGCCCAAGAGTTTTCCTTGACCTTCAATGGTTGTAGGGAAAAGATCAGTCTATGAAATTGGAAGTAACTGAAGAGTTCTTAAGCTAACCCCATAATTGCCTGCCAGAGACACATTTTTGCGTGAGCTATTCAGAGCAAACGATTTTTAATTAGATCAAACCCTTGAAAACCCAGAACCGAAATGAGCCCTTTTATCTTCATGGTGGGCAGTTTCCCCAGAAATTGGATCATTCCAGAGATATAGCTCGTCCTTTAGAGGTCAAATCTTAGATTTTCTTTGTGGATGAAGTGAGCATTTTGGTCTGTTTGCATGCGTTGAAATGTTTGGCATGTGCCTTAGCATCCCACAACACCCCTCTCACTCGTCCAGCCATGTCCAGCCTCCTATTGTGAACCCTTGATCAATACGAAGGATATTGAACCATTCTGTCAGCGAGTTATACATCTACAGGACATGTGATATTTAAAAAAAACATAGAAGCATCTACAACCATCATGATTCGATTTGATTTCATGATCAGAGGTATGATTTTGTTTAATTTTTAGCATGATTTTGTCACTCTTAAGTTAGCATATTCGATTTGATTGAATAAACTATTTTTCTTATTAAGATTAGTTTGTTTTGTTTATTCAATAAAATATGATTACATTGGCTATTATAACTAGCTACAGATTCTATAGCCAGTTAGAAAAATTCAAATTGCTTGATTTGACAATTGAAAACATATCTAAAATCTTCCCTTTTTCTTTGTTTTCAGGAACCCATGATTTCCAAGGAGATATGAGGCACTGTTGAGATCTCCCAGCCATATCAACTTTGTGTTTCTAGTAAATAGATTAGGTTGTTGGTATTTTTATTCAGTGAAATCAGGGTGGTTGCATCCCCCATATTTTTGAAACAGATTTGATATTATCAACAGGAAATAGTTTTGTTTCCTGGAACCTATATAAACATGTTATTTTCTACACATTGGATCATCTCAAACTGGGGAAAGACTATGGATTTTTCATTTACAAACTTGAATGAAATATAATACTCGTCATCGCTTTAGCTTTTATGTATTGTGGTTTTATTCAAGTCATGTTTATTTCAATTTGTAAATAGATTATGATTGCTTTCATTGTCATGGTTTACTACAAGTTGGTATGATAAAAATTTATATATTATCCATGTTTCATGTTCCAGATTTAACACACAGTAATCATTTGTTCAAACTTGAATTAAGAGATTTATCTTTATCTTGGATTGAACGTTTATACACAAGTTCTCACAGCAAGATTTATCTTAATGTGGTTGCTTGTAAAATTATGATATTGTTTTGATCATATCTTTTATGTGTTCTGTCATTCAAATTCCATCATTACTGCTTCACATTTATTAGAAGTAATTGCAGGATCTACTGTAGGTTTACCTCGTCAAATAAGGTGACTGGATGTTACACATCAAACAAATATTGGATGCAATAACAGGTCAACTTGTTATTTAATTTCATTAGTATAATAGATATAGAAGTTTCCTATAGTTAAAACACTTTTTACCATCTATTAATTCTTTTGTTTAATTAGACAGTTTGATATTCGTTTTCTTTTATATAAACATTATAAGAAAACAAATCAAAAAGATTAGATAATAGCTTTACTATTGTTTAAAAAATCAAACTACATTTGATTTTCATGAATTTAGATTAATGTTTGTATTTTGTACATATTATATATATTAGAAATATAATTATTTATATATATTGTGCATATGATAAGTAGAATTATTTCATAAATATTAATTAGTTAAGCTGTAGATATATATTAGATGTATATATATTTTTCAGCGAGTGTTATTTATTAAGTTGTTGTATTTTCTTTAGTTATATTTTTCTCTTTCTTTAGGACTTAGATCGGCCAATGGAGCCACTAAACCCGTCGGAGTGGATTAATCCAAACGGCTTGGGTTAATTAGAAAACCCTGGACTGGATTCACTCCTCCAATTGACGAGCGGTCAATTACGCCCATCAACAAATGGCACTAGAAGGAGGGTTGACTGACAAGCTGGCCCTATAGGAGATTTTATTTTAAATGTATTCAATTTCCCCATGGCTCCCCAAATCACTATGTTGGAACATGCTTTCAACTTCTCATTACCCAATGTTCCCAACGAGACAGTATCTCACTTGTCCAAACTCACCTTTGATGGTGGAGGCAATACATCTGCTAAAGACCACCTTAACAAGTTTTGGTGCAAATGCATCAAACATGACATCTTAGATTTAAGAGTTTTATGCAGACTGCTCGCTTTTACTTTTAGAGGTCAGATTAAATATTGGTTTGAATACTTTCCAGCATGTCACATTTTTTATTGGTTTCAATTTGTAGATGAATTTCTAGATGCTTTTGAAATTTGTGATTTCGATCAATTATGTGAAGAATTTCATACTTCGCTAATCAACGACGATTCATCTTCGAAATACTTTTTGACAAGATTCTATCATATCCTCTGTAAATTTAATCTCGATGACATGTCATTTGCATTAAATCTCTTCTATGATTCTTGCATCTCTTCCATCCAGTCATATTCAATCATGAACGAAGAACCAATTGCAAATCCTATCACTCAACTGCAAGAACAATTTTCTTCGCAAGATGAGAAGAATCCTTCCAACAATGTTGAACAAGCTAGGGAGGTAGAATCTATTGACTAGGTTCTTAATGACAACCAAATTAGTTTTTCCTCTGAATCATTGTATTTTTAGTCTTCAACCAGTATGAAAGAAGATTCGTTTCTGGCTCAAGGTGAATATCCTCATTCTTGTAACTCATGCTCTAATCAATATTTAAAATCATTCATTGAAGAACACTTAAGTGACGAAAATCATCTTGAACGTTCTAATACTCCTATGAAACTGATTAGAAAAGAAGATATGCAACTAGATGAAGAAACCTTAAACCTTCATCCTCAAAATGCACTTTGTTCACAAGAAATACTAGATGTTTGTCACATAAATTTTGAATTATCTATCACACAGAAGGCAAATCCAGATGATCATATTATGTTGAGGAATTAGTCACCAAAATAGAGTAAGAGTTTTAAAGAAAGTGAAGAGAAATGTCATGAGAATACCATTGTTAATTATCGTAGTTCAAGAGATTCTTTTCATGTGCTTATTTCTGATTCCTTTTATTTTTTATATCCTAATCTATTCCTAGACTTTGTTGGACTTGACATCTTACCTACAACATCCTACTCTTTTCGGACACAATCATATCCTTTCAATATTCTAAATTTTGGTGAAATTAATTCCAAACCTAACATTGATAAAGTTGGATTTGATGCTTGTTCACTTTCATCACTCACATGGGAAAAGGACATGTTGCGAGATGATTTTAAACAATTTATTGTTGAAAAAGACAATGCATTATATCTTATAGAGATCAAACATTCTACATTGCATATTTGCTCTTTGATCAGCTCGAATTGTAGTGTTTACACTTCACATTTTGAAATGATCAATCTCATCAAGTGAAGCATTCAAACCAATGATCTGACTAACGTCACAAATCCTCTTATGATGATTTTCCCATCGATATATTTGTTTCATCAAAGTCGTGGTTTGAATCTTCATTTTTGTGACAGGATCTTAGGATGGCTTGAATATTCATATATATAAAAAAATCATAATATAGATAAAGTTATGCTTGATTTCGTTTTACCTAAGTATCTTGGAAGTAGGCATGACATATTTCTTTTAGATCCTCCATGTGAAGAAATTAATGAACACTTAGAGAATTGTCAGGAGGATGGGGCATTTCAGCCTTGGTTGATGGTTATTTCAATTCCTCGTGATCTTGACAATTTTTTAAACTTACTTACACTCACCCATGCCATTATGACCCTTATCACAACAAGATTGCACAATGGCTGGAGGATTCATACAACAAGAATATTCAAGGAAATGGTAAGATCATGCTTACTTCGTTTTTAGATGATGATTATGAAGGTAAGTGTGATATGTTTCTGTCTTTTTTTGATATATTACCATTCTTATTAGTAATTCTCGATTTTGTTTCCATTGCAGGATTGGAGTTACTCCGATGGCTACATTGGAAGCATGACCTAACGTAGTATTCTGATTTATTTAGTAGTTAGGGTAGGTTTAGAAATATGTTTTCTTTTAGTTTTATTTCTCATTATTTATCTTTGTAATAATGTAGTCATGAACGCAAGTGGGTGCACCACGAGAACCATAATACGACTATTGTCAGGGAAGTCTGCTTGATCCTTTTCTTTTTGCTTTTCATTGAATATTTATTTTCAAAAAACACAGTATTGTCATAAAAATCTTAATTGGAGAATAAAGAGATATGAATCATAAATTCAACCCTGACCCAAGGTACCACAAGTAGGACTTCTTTCACATCAAATAGGATTTTTCTACTTTCTTTCAGTCTCCCAAGGGATTCTTTGCATGATGTTTTCAGATACACCTTCTGTACATATTTTTTTTGTTTGGATTTATTTGCTCTCCAATTTTGCTTTGCTGGTGTGTTTTGTTTTCATTTTAGTTCATTGGTCCTTTTGAGTCGAACATCCATGTTTTACAGTCTAGCTCAGACAAAGAGAAACATAATGCTTCATCTCAAAAATAGCTGTCAAAGGCTGTTGGAACATCTATTGTTGTCCTTCTCTGAAATTGTAGGCTAGTTGAAGGTGTCTTTTGTCTGAAAGTTGATTCCTCGGTTGCAATCTGCACTTGAAAGTATTCACGAATATCTTTAAAAGGTCTCATTATGTTGTCCCTGCTCTTTAAGAAAGCAACTCAATGACGTCTCCCCATCCTTGAAGATTGGTTCTAGAACTGTTTTTCAGATCTTGATGAAGGTTTACTAAAAAAAAAAATTTAAAGGCCTATGGAAATATTAAGTTGTGTTAAGAAACTATAATTTTCAGTGTCACCCTGCTCTATTGAATATCTTTAAAACTATATCAGAATGTGAATAAATTCTTAGAGATCTGTGGGAAGTGCTTGTAAACCCGTCAGGACACTAAACAAGTCTGCTAGCAGCGGTTAAATGCATACATGATGCCAAGATAACTTTGTCGGGGTACTGAACAGTCCTACTAGTAGCGAAGCAATGTCGGGTAAAAGAAAATTCTCAGGTATGAACTTTGTGTTGGCCATAAGCATCTGTCGTTCTCATTTGAAATTTCTTGGATAGGATACAGATGTTAGAGTGGTCTAATTGACATCCCTATCGAGGCTATGAACACTTGTTGGCAGCAGTGGACCTGTCAATAGTATCAGAGACATTAACTTAAACGTCGTGTCTTTATTTTTCCAAGTTTGTCACCAGGTTTCATTCTTTTAAACGAAAGGTATCTGAAACTAGGTTGTGTCTTGTTTTTCTTAAAAGATGTTCAAATAACCTTGCATTTGTTCTTCGATTTCAAGTCTTTCATATTTATCTAACCTAAACTCATTCATATTACAGAGATAACTGCTTCTCCCAGCGTGTTTCCATTGTTGGCAGCAATAATACAATTGTCATTTGTATTAAATAATCTACATAGCTACCTACACAAGGTCATGAAATTTCATTACCCTTCATGAACAGTTTCTGAGATGACAGTTGCAAATCATCGCTTCTCCCTATTGTCTTTTCAATTTTTATTTTCATGACTGTAAGCATGAAAACTCGCAGCTAGAATTGACATTTGGTTTTGATTTTGATTAAAGGAAAACTGCTCATGTGTTTTATTATAGAATCACAATTTCTTTCTATGAGCATGTGCTCTCATTGTTTGTAACTCTTTTTCGATTCTAAGAAGGCCTAAAATATTTATAGTTGTATCAAAAAAATACCCCCATCAATGGATATTTGATTCTTTATATCAATTTTGGTTGATATTTGATCATATTTATCAAGCTTTGAATTATTTGATTCACCTATCTTTGCAATCAAACTTGAATGCACACACTATGTTTTCAACTACTTTGTCATAACATGTACCCAATGCCCAGGTGGCACATAAAGTACAACATGCCTTTACTCCCGAGTATGGTCTTAGGCTTCACGATTTTTCTCCCACGCATGGTGATTAACGCCTCTACCCACCGTTTGAACTGTCATAACATTGTTTTGATATGGCTCAGGGTCATGGCTCTGTGGATTTTTATCAAACCTTACCTGTGAGTTCCGTCTTGATTCCCTTCCATTCTCCATGGCTCCAGTGGTAAGGATCGAGCCGAATGGCATCCAAACCCTGCTATCATATGATAACGTCGGTTACCAAGACTCTATTTTCTTTCAACAAAAGAACAAGCCACCCTTTAGGGATCCTTCCCTAGTTTCCTGTAACTTTGGGAGGGAAAATTGTCTTTGTTGATGTCATGGTAGTACAAGACCCCTTGGATTTCGATTTACTCCTTGGGCGATATTATGTGTATTCCATGAAGTCTATTGTGTCCACTCTTTTTTGTGTGATATCTTTCCCGTACAATGGAATAATGGTGACTATTGATCAACTTTCATTTGTTGGCCCTAACTTGACCATCAACCCAATGACCTCCCTAAATGGGTCTTATATGTAATTGGTATCACCCCTGCCATAGGTCAATTATGTGGTGTTGTCTCCCATGATTTCAACCTCCGATGACTTAGATCCAGTAGTTGACATGGTGATCTCTTTGATAGGGATATTGGAGACTAATCTCCTTACCCCTATCACAGACCTTGACATGGTGTCCTTCCAGAGTAATTTTCTTGCATCCAATGAAGATCTCTTGGAAGCCATGACCGAATTTTGTCCCTTGACATGGTTTCCTTCCAGAGAATTATCCTCTTAGAATCCATGATCAAGAAGAAGTCATGCTCATTCAAAAATGAAACATAAGTCACGTGCATAGTTTCTCTTCTCTGTGGCAAGCTTGTTAAAAATGAAACATAAGTAACGAGCATATTTTTCCTCTCTGTAGCAAGCTCGTTAAAAAATGAGACATAGGCTATGAGCATAGTTTTCCTCTTTGTATCAGGCTCGTTAAAAAATGGAACAGAAATATGGGGATTGAACCTAGAGCCTTGAGCATTGTTCTTTTTCTATGTCAAGCTCGTTAAAAATTGAAACAATCACCTATCATACCAAGTCGATTCTCTCTCTAGATCTTGTATATGTTGAGTCAATTCTTTCGCTAGGTCTCGTATTTTAACCTTCATTTCATCCAACCTTATCCTTTTCCTCCATCTAGTAGAGAAATTGGTGACAACCTCAAAGTCAGTGAATGAATTTAAGCTTCTAGGGCCATATCTCTAGCCTTTGATGATCATTCTAGAGTTAAGATGCTAACTTTTCAAGCTGGGGGAAGAGTACCAACCATCCATGGGTATCCCAACCTTTGGAAATTACGTTGGTAATTTACAAGAATACTTTAATTTTGTTTCAAGCTTGTGTAAAAATGAAACCAATAACGAGCATGGTCTTAGTTCCTTCTCATGCTCGAAAAAACATGAGAACACACGGAGTAAAATTTTATCTCTTTTTCGGACTCACATGGATACATGAAAAAGAAACCCCCTGGAGTCGTCTTTAAGCTCTTTTCAGACTCTCTAAACATGAAAATATTATCGAGTGATCTTGATTCATTTCCCACTCATTAAAAGGTTTGAAAGGGCATTTTGTGAGTGGTATTTTATCTTGATGTTGGAGAAGTGGAAGGATAGGAAGAGGATATACACCCACCGGTCACGTCACCTTAATGACCGAGTTCAACTGGTAACCACTCTGGAAGATTGGAGTGTTGTTTATGGTGAATCCTCTGGAGCATCGAAGTCATGTAGCCCCTAATAGTACCTTTCATCTAAGAGTTTGTTTATAGCCCTAGGTCATATGCCATTCTGTTTGGGGAAAAGGGTCTAGCACCCGTGGTATAAACTAGGGAGTAAAAGGGGCTTAGTATAAGCAACCACGGATTTTTTGTGGGCTTTCATAAGGAAATGAAAGGGCTTGTGTGCATCAGAAAGGATCCAGTGAGGATCTGAGAGATGATTCAACTCCTATGAATGATCCTAGAACGTTAGGTTTCATGATCCCATAGGGGGCTTGAATCAGGAGGAGACTAAGGTAGTGAGGGTAAATCTAATTGTTAACATAGGGAAAAAAAATTCTTGTTGTCATGCTTTATAGAAAGAGTTTTCTTTTCATTCATGGAAAGAACAAAAGTGACGATAGAAAAAAGGGAAAGCATAAGCTCAGGAGGAGAAGTGAACAGTATGCAAAGATCAAAGCTCAGAAGAGATGGCGCATTGAAACTCAGATCAAATCAAGACCGTTGATGCACAATTGTCAGATCAATGGCAGGGATGAATTGCAAAGAGAGAAAGAAGAATTAAACTACTCTCTAGTTACAATCTCGAAATTATTCTAGATCGTCAAATCTCATAAACCCAAATATTGACGATTGTGGTTGATGTAGAAAATGATCAGATTAAGTCATGACCGTCGGATGCGCAATCGCGAAATATACGACAGGGATAGATTGCAAAGATTGAAAGGATAATTAAACATCATGATGTTTCCAATACTGCAATTAGTCAGGACCGTTAGATCTTATATCTTCAAATATCGATGACTGTGGTTGACTCACCAACAACGTACACCTTCAAATTGCAAAGTTTGTGTGTTGAGTTAAATCACTCGCAAGTTTTAGTTCTGCAATCATTGTCAACCGTTGATCTTCTTCGATTGTTTTCATAACCATTGGATCACTTTAAAGTGGAAGGACAAGATAAGTGGGGCTAAAGGGTTGAGAATTTGATTATCCAAATACCTGTCAGCCATAAGCTCAAACCCGAATTCCTGTCAGCCATCAGATCATATTAAATTGGAAGGATACAATAAGTGGGGCTAAAGGATTGACAATTTGATTATCTGAATACCCGTTAGCATTCGGATCAAACTCAAATTCCTGTCAGTTGCTGGATCATTCTTGAGTGGAAGGATAGGATAAGCGAGGTAATATATGAGATCTCATTTATGTGAATTTTCGTCAGTTGTTGGATCATTCTAAGTGGAAGGATAGAATAAGATAGAAGAGTTGCATCATAGACATATCAAGTCATTGATCTAGAACTAGTAAATGTAATGATAACACTTGGTGAAAAAATTGAGGATATCTCTTTAGCTCATAAAATTTTGAGATCTCTGCCAGAAAGGTTCAACCCAAAGGTATATGCTATAGAAGAACTTAGTGATCTAAAATCTATGCCTATTGACCAAATCCTAGGAACTCTGACTTTTTATGAAATGAGGATAGGTGAAGATAAACCCACCTCTAGAGAAGCATCATTTAAAGCAGATAAGAATGAGGATTTTGAGCCTGATGAAATTGAAGAAAAAATTGTGAGAATACTAAAGAAAGGATCAGGCAAGTACCAAGGAAAGTTTCCCTTCAAATGTTTTAACTATGTAAATATAGGTAAATTTGAAGCTAAGTGTCCATACAAGAAGAAGGACCAGAACGTTGAAGGTGGAGAGAATTACAAATCCAAGAGATTTGATAAAAAGAAAAGTTTATGTGTAAACAATGGTGACTCTTCAGGAGACATGGATAGTGATTCTGGTTATGAAGATAAAGTTAATGAATTTATTCTTATGGCCAAAGAGGACTATGATAATAAAAGAAAAGAAAGTGATGTTGACGATGAAGAAGAAGTGGTTGACTTGGAAGGAGAACTAATCAGTTCTATAGAACAAATTGCTAGACTCATATCTAAGAAGAAAAAGAAAAAACAATTGCTGATACAGTTCGAGAAAGACAGTAAAAAACCTGATGAGTACTTTGCCCTGCTAAAAGTGGAATTAGAAGAGGAAAAGCAAATAGATGACATTCTAAAACAACAATTATTAGAGAAGAAGGAAAGATGTGAAGCCCTGGAAGAAGAGGTAGTAAAAACCAGAAAAGAGACGGAGAAGTTTAAAACGTTGTATCTCCAAAATCTTCCAAGCATTAAAGCCTCAGCAGAAATAAACAACATTCTGAGAAAACATAGATCTCCTTTGTTTAAGATTGGTTTTAGTTATGTAAATGGTTCAAGCAGAAAAGATCTAGTAAAGATGATCAACTTACAATTCAACATACAATCAGACCATGTGAGTACTATGCCACCAAAATCTAATCAAGACAAGATGATCCTTGATAAAAAAAAAAGATATCATAAGATGGAGCAACAAATGCCAAGAAGAAGGCCATCCTTTAGGTACTGAAATTTCTTCCATGGTTATTGTTTTTACTGTTCTAGTTTTGGTCATAATATTGCAAATTGTCAAATTACACTTACAGACATGCAACTGAGGAGGTCAAGAAATAAACAATCTTTGCAACATAGAACTAAGAATCCAATGAGTAGACAACGTAGCACCAATCACTTTGATCTATTGAACAATGAGATCGAATGTTATAACTATCATAACTTCGGCCACAAAACTGCAAACTTCCATCTGAAGAATTACAAGGCAGATCCAAGGATAAATCCCTTAGCTAGAAATGCCAGCATATGGAAAAAGAAAGATAGTGAAAAATGTGGTCTAGTACTTTCAGCTCAAAAAAAAAAAGACCCCTGGTATATAGACAGTGGATGTTCCAAGCACATGACTAGAGACAAGGATAAGTTTATATCTATAAGTAAAGGAAAAATAGGAAATGTAACCTTTGGAAATGATGAACCAGGTAAAATCAAGGTTAAAGGTATGGTGAGTTTGAGTAATGGTAAAGGAAAATCCCAAGATGTTCTTCTTGTAGATGGGATGAAACATAATTTTCTCAGTGTAATTCAAATGTGTGACAGAGGATGTGAAGTGGTGTTCACTTCCAAGGATTGTAACATAAAGTCTGTAAACTCAGGACAAGTGGTGGCTAAAGGCATAAGGATAGATAATAATGTATATGTGATGAAAGAAGATAAAGAAGAGTCTCATATAATAAAACACACTGAATGGTGGTTATGGAATAGGAGACTTGGACATCTAAACTTTGACCACTTAATCAAGCTCAAAAATCTTGGCGAAGTAAAAGATCTTCCAAGAATATCAAATCCACAAGACTCCGTGTGTAAACGCTGTCAAGTAGGAATGCTAACCAGGACACAGTTTAAATCCAAGAGCTCTACTTCAATAGATAAACCACTCCAATTTGTTCATATGGATTTATGTGGACCATCAATGCATGAAGGCACATGGAAGGAAAACTACTTCATGTTGATCATTGATGATTACTCCAGACTCACTTGGGTTGCTTTTCTCAAAGAAAAGGATGAAGCATTTGAGAAATTTAAAATATTTAAGGCTTTAACTGAGAATCAAAGAGGCAACATATTAAAGGTTATAAGATCAGACATAAGAGGAGGATTTATATCAAGTGATTTCAAGGAATTCCGTGATAAACATGGGATCAAGAGAGAATACACAATCCTAGGAAATCCACAACAAAATGGAGTAGTTGAGAGGAAAAACAGAATAGTTCAACAAATAGCTAGCTCAATGATGAATGAGAATAACATTGGTCAAACCTACTGGGTAGAATCAATACACACAACAATCCATATTCTTAAAAAATCTCACCTCAGACCACGCAATGACAAGACACCTTATGAATTGTGGTATGGAAGACCTGCTTCAATCAAACACTTTAAAGTCTTTGGGAGTAAGTGCTACATAAATAATAATAATGAAAACCTTGTCAAGTATGATGACAGGGTTGATGAAGGTATCTTCTTAGGGTATGCTACAAACAATAAAGGATATAGATCCTATAATAAAAGGTTGCATAAATTGGTTGATTGCATTGACATAAAATTTGATGAAGGAGCCCCAGTAAGAGAGCTGAGCAATATTGAATTTAAAACAGAGGATATAGTTGAAGTTGAAGATGAACAGGTCCAAGAATCTAAAAAGGAAGAATCTGAGCCAGATGAAGATACAAATACTAAGGAAGACTCAAATCAATAGACAACATCAAATCCTTCCTCCATAATTACTCAAAAGAATCATCCTGCAAGTCATATAATTGGTGAGAAAGACAAAGGTGTACAAACCAGGAGAAGGATAATCAAAGAAATCAATAAATCACATATAGCCTTCATATCCATGGTGGAACCCAAGAACTTTGATGAAGCTAGTAAAGATGTAAATTGGTTAAAATCAATGAATGAGGAACTAGATCAAATTGAAAAGAATAATACTTGGGAGCTTGTTCCTAGACCTGCAGATAAGAATGTAATTAGCTCCAAATGGGTGTTTAATAAGAAAATGAATGAACAAGGACAAATTGTTAGGAATAAAGCCAAATTTCTCTGTAAGGGGTATGCACAAGTTGAAGGACATGATTTTGATGAAACCTTTGCACCAGTGGCAAGATTAGAAGCCATCATAATGTTTCTTGTCTATGCCTGTTATAAGAACTCTAAAGTATATCATATGGATATTAAGTCAGGATTTCTTAATGGAGATCTAGAAGAAGATGTGTATGTGGAGAAAACTGAAGGATTTTCACTGACAGATAATCCTGACTATGTCTATAAGTTGAAAAAGGAACTATATGGACTAAAACAGGAACCACGAGCCTAGTATCATAGAATGGAAAATTTTCTACAAGACAAAGGGTTCAGATTAACCACCAGAGAAGATGACGAGTTTGAATGATGATCAGGTAGAGGACTAGGCATGAGAAAGACATCCAGAATAGAGATGAGTGTAATGTTTGAGTCAATGGTGAAGGGAGTGGAGAGCATGATATGAAGTGCAGCATCTGAAGTGGATATCATAGGTGAAATGTATAGTATGTAGTGGTAGAACAAAGAATAGAAGTTGAATGAGGTAGAGGAGACATGGATCTGTAACAGACCATATTAGAGATAGAGAAAGTCAGTAAAGTTTTATATCTCAGGGTGGTAGGGTGGTGCTATGGATGATTGTTGTCCTCGGAGTTTCAAGTGGGTGCTTGAACACAGGGAGTTGTATCTTCCATCTGGTTACAGGAAGAAAAACCAGGGTGGTAGGGTGGTGCAAGGGAGAACTATTGTTCTTTGTTATACATGTTGACGCATGTATGGCTGGAAGTTGGAGCTTCCATCCAGTTGGTGATGGAATACTTAGGGAGTTGGTGCTTCCTTCTAGTGGGTTCTAGAGAAACCAGAGAGTTGGTGCTCTCAACAAGTTGTTGATTGTAAAATAGAGGTGGTAGCCTCAAAAGGAGTTGGTGCTCATAAGAATGATAATGTGCAGAAAATAAAGACTACTTATCATATCAACAAGAAGAGGTTTTCTCCCTTTATGGGTTTCCTCAGGAAATATGTGTCTTTGTATATTTCATGTGTGTGATTGATGTTGAATATTCTATTGCTTACTTCTCTGCATTATTTTTATCAGGATTAAGTGTTATGTAAAGATTTTAAAATGGGCATAATTGTTTAAGCACAATAACAATCGATTCACCCCCCCTCTCAGTTGTCCAACACTTCACTGCCACATCGTTATGGAAAATTTTATATCGGGACATTTATCCTTTCGACACTTATCTATGATCTTGAATTATAGTAATTGTGTTGTGAATCTCAGGGATAACAACCCCATTATTCCCCCTGCATATCCCAAACTAGGTGTATACTTCCTCCTGTGCATCGCATTTTTCCTTGATGGTAACTTTTGGATCCTCACCATAGGTGGGAAGACATGAAAATATGTGTATAGTATCATGGTCAATGGGGTAAGGATTATCCCACCATATATAGCCTCCATACAGTTTGGTAAGGAGTAAGAAAAGACATGCCTGACTTGTTTTGGATCAACCGAAATGGGGAGAGTTGAGAAAGATAAGGATTCCATAATTTCACAGGGGCCTCACCTGATCCTGAATGACCACCTTCTCTATGCCATGTGATTTCTATAAAATGCATCCATACTTGTCGAATTGTATTTATGGGAAATGATTTGGGTCACGCACATTATAATCTCCACATTTGACCAGTGGGACTTTCCCCAATTTTGGCCCTTGAAAATCTACTCTGGATGGCATCAATGGTTCTAGAATTGGATATTCTTTTATTTCTTTGGAATTCTTTCTTGCATGGGTTTTACTCAAGGAATCCATCTTAGTTCTTGATTACCATGGTTTCTTAACTGTGTTCTAGAATCATGAAACACCTATGAGGCTCAACAAGATGGGACAACTAACCTAGGGTGGGACCAAGGAGAGTATGATCTTCTAGCCACTTTCCAAACTAAGATGAAAGAATACTATGGGAGACGAGTAGTGGGGGATAAAAGGAAGAATCAATGAGAAAACTAATACATTTTCTTAGGACTATCGTAATATTAATGTTGCATGATGCCAATTGAATTTTGAGTTACTTCTCAGTCCTCACTATCAATTGACCGATAACCCCCTTGAATTATCTCCATCGAAATTGTCTTAGTGTACAAAGATCAATCTCTGCAACCTTGATGCCATCCTTTCTATCAGCTAGTGTAATCAACTCTTTGCTTATTCTATATTAGGAAAATCGATCCCATTACAATTGCATTAATGACTCAATCTTTCTAGAATTAGAGTAAATCTGTGTGGTGTAACTATCTTCCACAATCACCATTATTGAAACCAAATGGTTTTGTCATTGAATATTTAAATACGATATCGATGGATCTATACATTTGCAGGTATTTTTCTTTTGGGAGTGCCATGCATGACTCCTACATACCCCTGCATTAGTCTTTCATGTCTTAATCTATTGTGGCGACCACTAGTGGGTGGTCATGATTTTTCATAGGGATGATGTTTCTCAATATGGGGGCATCCACTAACCTACCAATGTTTCCTGAATCCTATGTATCACATATTTTTTCTCAACAGGGGTTGGAGAGAGTGAAAAGCAAAAAATTATTTCTAACAAATCACACTGAGTTTTTAGATATATATTTCACTCATCCCATTGTTTCTTGGTCTCCCAACGTCTCTCACTGGAACAAATGTATTGGCGGATGTCTACCCCTTTCCTGAACCTTTCTCGGATGGACTCTTCCAAAGCTGCCCATTCAAGAAGCTATGTATGATACCCTTCCCACCATTGCAAGGGTATACCTATTAACATGGTATCAAGGGTGTGTACCTGAGGAAGAGGGGAATATGTTTCATCCAAAAAATGTAAGTATTGACTCAATCCATCCCATCTAATCAATAGATCCAAAATTCATCTTCATGCGTAGCAGTGGTAATGTACACGCACCACCTATTAGAGACTTCATAAAAGTTTATTTTACCACCACTCCATGGCATCCTTTGAATCAATATCATATGACTTCACACATCTCCAACTCATCTCCCCATTTGTTGAGGGATTGATGTAGTCTTCCCTGCACCCCATGATCTAGTATATATTTTCAATGACAGAGAAATATGCATCCACATTCACTGGCTCATTGTAACTATCACCTTCATTTGTATCTAATGGCACAATCATGCACAGGGTGTCTGTCTCTAATGACATCTGTCTCTTACTCATATTCAATTCAACATTGTTTTCAAAGGCCCAATCAATGCCAAGTAGGGCAGGGTAGGCATCAAATTCATCTATTATATCTATCACTTCAAAGGCTTCCTTCGTCTTCACCCTTTCTATGTTCACTTTAACTTACTCCATTCGGCCTACAGGAAAAAAATTATATTCACTAGCCAGCTGAAGTTGAATGGTCGACCACACCATGTTTGGTTTACTAAACAAATCCTAGGATTTATTAGGCAAGATGTTCACATCAAATCCCAGATCGAACATGGCAACATCCATCTCATAGCTTCCAAGTTTAGGTGTCATCTTGAACTTTCTTCCTGTGCACTTTTGTTTATTGACCTTGCGTGTGTCCCTTTCTAGTAGGGGGGTTGATATAGTTATAAATATCCCTTCTTCCCCCATCCAGGCTTCTAACACATGCATAAACATTTTCACAACATCAATTTCACTTAACAACTTCAAACAATAGTGCAAGAAGTTGCTTACTTGGTCTTCAGTTTCTACTTCATGACCCATGTGGCACAATGCTTCTTCTCACACCATGCACTTCAACTCTTTATGCACATGCTTCACTATTTCCTTATATTCATCTCATCATAATTTTTCTTGTATGCAATCCTCTTCTAGTGACCTTTGTACCTTGTGATGTATGTCATTCACACTATTTTTCTCCAAAGACATGTATGTGACACACTGCAACTCTTCATATGTTCAAGCTTCCTCCAACAACCTACATGTCACACGTTGTACTTCCTCCTAGACCCAAGCCTATTAAAGAAACCTTTTTGTTGTGCATTGCAACTCTTCTCGTGTTAGTTATTCCTCTAGAGCCCTATGTGTGTCGCATAGAACCTGCTTCTATTGTGAAACACCAAACTTAGGAGGGAATTGTGATGCCTTTTTAATCTACCCCTCCATCCTTTGGCATGAAATGTCTCCATTCTCAACTTCCCTTTCTAATATTCATCTATTCTCCTCTCTATCACAACGTTCTCTTCTAGACTTCCTCCTTATGTGATCTCATTCCTCTTCATTCTGGGTCTGACCCTCATCTCATGCCCCTTTCTATTGTTTTTCTCGCTTCTCTGTTATGATTTCTTCCTTAACTCAACTCTTCTTATGTATCTTTTAGCTCTCTCTATCCTCTTCTCTTTTTTGTCCATTCTCTCTCTGATCTCATCTCAACATCTTATAGATCCT
>JZKD02S2064549.1:365421-383864 GCA_000966675.3 Picea glauca
CTAGGAGATGCTACTCAGCCATCCTATTGATATCCATGGACATCAACCTTTTCTTCATGAAAAACATCTTGATACATAGTATAAATTCTTATAGAATCCTTCTCTGAGGACATTTAACAAACTTTATTTCATCCTTACTTAAAGAATCATTGTATTCTACAATAAACCTAATAATGCAGTCGTCCTTTACCCAAGTAAATCAAAAATCAATTTCTCTATCCCACTTACTATCCAATTCCTTCATCCTATCAATTGTGATCTGATCTCAAACATTTGTTTCTTAAGGCCTTAAAGCAGTATTGGTAGCATTCTACCCCTTCAACCATTCATACAATAAACATGGAAATTCAATAAAGAAAATTTCATGCATATTATTGTATATATACCTGTTCTTCCATCATTCCACATTAGTTATCATACCTTTAGTCTCTCACCAAGAATACTCATCTTATTTCACAATCAACCAATCTTGTCTTTCCTCCTGAGATGGATAAAACCTCATTCTCTTCCTTTTTCTTTCAATACAAAACCTTCAATTCCTAGAAAAGAAAATATTTGTTGGCCCGCTTGTGTGCATCCTTCTTAAGTTGGGGATTTGATTACCCAGGGTTAATCTAGAGTTCACCAACAAAAACCCCAATGCATCGACATATAAATCCTCAATCAAGTACTAAATAACATCTCACTCGATATGCGATGAGAATCACAAACACCATTTGTTCTTGTGTCAGTGATGAGGGGTTAAATTAGACAAGGAATCCACTTAGGCTAACATTCATACATTCCATTGCAATACACTAAAATATCAACAACATATAACATTAACACACACATTCATTGGACACATAGTCAACACAGTAAAGGACAAGAATAGATGAAACTTGTATTTTATTCATTCGAACAATCACATGCATGGACTAAGAGACTCATCATTTATCAAAAACAATATCCTGCACTCTCATACATTATCACAATAAATCATTACAAAAAATGTTCCATCTATGAAACAAAACCAGAATTACAACCAGATGTTACACATAAAAATTACTCATTAGTATGATGGCCTAGTGTCGTCATTACCAATGTCGCAAGTGTCACATTTTGGCCGCAAGTGTCACAAAAATCATACTCTCATCTTTCCTATGTCATGTCACGAACAAAATTATCAATAAAACTCAAAATACACCTCAAAATATTGGTTTTGAAGAGGATAAATCATTTGACAGAGAGTACAAGTCTTCTTCCATGGACAGAACCACTCAAAAATAAATTTTGAAAGGAAACGCTCCACTATACACTGTCAGGGAGTGCCAGCATTCTGTGACCTCTTTTGTGGGAGAATTCCAATGCTCTGTGCCCCATTCTGAGGGAGAGTTGGCCTTTTTTGAGAGAATTTTTGATAGTTGAGGAAAATCAGGGAAGAATCCATTCATATTTGGAGTTGGTTGGATTTGGATCTGAGGTCAAGACTCGATCTTAGGGAAGATCCACAACTAAAGGAGAAGAATCCTCAACTTATCCCAAGAATCTCTTAAGTGGTTGGGCCTCTCTAAGCCTATATAAGGATGTCTCTTCATGGTGAAAGGGGGAAACATTGAAGGCATCAAAATTATGATCTCATAAGGGAGATATCATTAAGGCATCATCATTTTGTGTGGATTACTTGAGCAAAGGGTTTGACAAGGAGAGTTGGGAGAGGTTGTTGCACCTTCATCAATGTTCTGTAAGTATTCTCTGTTGTTCTCATAAATATACATATGTGATTGGCCTATTTATTTAAAGGTTGTGTTTTTTCTACATGAACTTGTCTCTATTAGATAGATCTGGTTTCAAGATAATCTTAGTAGAATAAGAAGATTGTTGTGTCTTTGTTTGTTTGTAGGACTTATCAAGGAGCTTAGGGATCAAATCTCAGCTTAGATTGTGCAAGGAAGAACGTCATTTAAAAGATACTCCTTTATCCCTCTTATATATACATTAGTTTCACTAGATTTAAAAGGATGTCAGTGACCAACGTTAGCACTCTTTCTGTCCTAGTCTTAGAAGTCTAGAGTCCAAGAGGGAATCCACTTGTCTCCAAGGGGATTCTCTTATAACATAAATTGGCGAATCCACTGGGGAAGGGACTCCTATTTTTATTTACTTGGTTTTTCCCTACCCTTTTACCACCTTTCAGATCACTTTTACTGGTTGTTCATCATCCATTTTCCTTCTCCGACCTTCACTAGCAATTTCACCATTTTTTTTGCATTCTAGGTGAGTTTTTTTTTTTTTTACTATTTTTTGAATTTTTGAGTGGCTCAATGCACCCTTGTAGGCCATACCAGAGTGCTAGGACTTCCCTATAGTGTCTTAGGGAGCATTTCAGCACTCTATTCATCCTTCTAGGGGAGCGCTAGTCTCTTTTTTGAGAGTTTTTTCCTTCTTTTTCTCAGTCTTTTGCACCCTGTTTTGCGGAGATCTTTACCTAGAGTCTATGGTTGGGTTGTGAAGTTGTTTGGATTGGTTTTTTATGCTTATCACTCCCTATTGTATTTATTGGAGCTTGAAACCTTTTTCAAAAATGTGAAATTGTCTTTTCTAGTTGCTTTTTTGACATGACAGTTTTGAGTGATTTCTCTTTCTCCCTATCATTTCTTACATTCTTCTTTGCATTTTCTTATATTACTTGAATGCTTGATTGGTTGTAGAATACTTTATGGTGTTATTTATTTTTAGAAAAAGTTTCTACTTTTTTTCTTTCATACCTCACTTCCTTGAGTGCATGCTTTGTTTGTATCCCTTTTGCTTCATGTCTTTTCCATCTGCATCAGATTCTTTCTGCTAATTGAAAGTAGTGTAGCATTGAAGGTTTTTTATTTTTTTTCTATATACATCAGAATCAAACAAAGAAAATATATGCATTATTTATATTGGGTAGTGAAACTAACTTGCATTTGAAGTAGCAGAATTGCATGGTTTTTGTCTTTTTTGGGACATTGTGCATCTGTAATGATGATTTTTTCTCCTTCTTGTAGTATAGCTTTCATTGAAATGAAAAGATTGCATATTCATATCCTTGCATCACTTTAGAGTCAGTCAAAACACCATATTTTCCATGCCATCTTCCTTTTGATTAACAACAACCTTAAAAATAAAGCGGTAATTTAAAAATTGATTAGACATTTTTATATTTTCTGGTAACAAACCTATATCAGATTAGTTGTAGGGCTTTGGAATAGGTGTGAAAGATAAATTTCCAAAGCTACAAAAAATCATAGAATCTTGTGTTAGGGAGCGATGAAATCCAATTGCTGCATTTTGTCCTGGGAAGCCCTTCTCACACAAGGGTCAACCTTGAAGTTGCATTAAGACTGGTAGATTTACCTACCCTACTTTGTTGGTCTTCTTGTAGAGATTCCACATATTATGGTGGTCGCTTGAAGGTATACTCACAATGATGAGTGGAATCCTTTCAAGTTGATTTCAGGCCAAATAACCTGCCCTTGCGCGTGAATTAGACTGTCGACTGTTTCCCCAGGCATCATTGTTGTAGATCGTAACCTTAGTGGCATATATCTTTAGGGTATTTACACAAGGTGAATATGGAGGGGAAAGTCTTCACAGTACCTGGAATCAACGTTGGCAAAAATCACTTGGGCTCCTTGGAGGGTATACCCATGATTATGTGTGGGAGCTTGCACCAGGGTGTAAGTCTGTTAAGAAAGTTGTCAACGTAACTTTTCAACCTGATATATCTCATCCCATTCTTACTTTTTTCCCAAGACGTTGGATTTCATCACCAACTATTGTGCTCATTGTGAGAAGGTTTTGTTTGCTTGCTTTCTTACTTGATTTTTAACATGTCTTGTTTGTTCTCCCTAGCATAATCTATGTTGGAACTTAATTTTTATGGCGTCAATTCCCAGAATGACCAATGAAGGAACCCCTTTTCCAGGGGAACCCTTTGTTTTTCCTTCTTAGGGAAACATTGGTCCTCCTTACATCGCTACTTTGAGCCTCCCAGGTCTCACAATTGGGTTACTGGTATGGTTGCTTTCCACTCCGGTGATATCGAATGCAGGTTCTTTAGATGTAAGCACACCACCCACACATCAACCTCATGTCGAACTTTTGCCTTCTCCGTTCATTAGGTATCCTTCCATTTCTCCTTCTTCGCCTAGTGAAAGCTCTCATGCAAGTAGCCAGATTGATAAGAAGAAGATGAAACAAAAAGAGAAGAAGAAGAACCAGAAAGGGACCAAACCTCTAACCATATCAGACGTTGGATCCAAGCAACCAACTATTATTAATTGTACTGGGAGTGTTGATGAGGTCAACAAGATTAAAACGAAGAATCTGAAACCCAAATTCCCTTGCAGTCTTTGTAAGGGAGACCACTTTCTGAGGGATTACCCTGGTATTCCCAAGGTCTTAGAAATGTGGTCCTCCACATCATCAGCCCCTGATAGACATATTGGTGACACCCCATCAACTAGTGACGTTAAAGTTGGTAAGAAGAAGACAACTGTCAAATTTCCTTGTATGTTATGCAAAGGTGATCATTATTCTCACCTTTGTCCTCGTATGGACAAGGCTTATTCTCTTTTGTTAAAGCTTCAACTCCTAATTGGTTATCATAAGCTTTCCTCCAACCCATCATTATTTGATGGAATGTTCAATCTGATTCCATCCCCAGTCAGTCCTGTTGATCAGGTGGTCAATCTAGTTTCATCCTTGGTTGAACCACTTGCCAAAGTAGCTGATCCATTTCTGTCATCTATCAGCCCCAATTTTCATCTGAAAAGTGAAACCCAAGTGACTTATCCAGTCATGTCATTGGTCAGTCCCACCCTTCATCTGAAGAGTGCCAACGTGGTCAATCCCACTCCTCCCCTGATGAGTACCAAAGTAGATTCTCTGGTCCCTTCATCTATTAGTCTGATTGATCATGTCGTCAATTTGATCACTTCCTTAGTTGAACCAATTGACAAAGTGGTCGATCTGATCCCATCCTCAGTCAATTCCACTCTCTCGTTAGAGAGTGCAACCTAAGCAGTCTATCTATTTCCACCTATCAACCCCATTCTCCTATTGGAGAATGAAACCCAAGTGTTCAATTTGATGTTGTTATCAGTCAATCCTACTCTCGCGTTAGAGAGTAAACCTGATTCTTCCAATGTTTTTCTCATTGATACATAATCTACCATACAGGGGGGAATTCCTCCTTCTCTTGCAAAACCCCCTCCAAGTAATGAGGCCATACATTTTGATTGGGGTGTGCTAACTGGACCTCGTCTTCCCTCTCACATTCCTTTCAATATTACAGTACAGGTGTGTGGTTGGTCCATTCCTTAGAAACTGATAGACGAAGGTTCATTCGTTAGTATTTTGTCCTCTATTGCTTGGCAAGCTTTGGGTTATCCTTAGCTTGTGTCAGTTACCAAGACTCTATTTTATTTCAACAAAAGAACAAGTCACCCTTTAGGGATCCTTCCCTAGTTTCCCATAACTTTGGGAGGGAAAAATTTCTTTATTGATGTCATGGTAGTACAAGACCCCTTGGATTTCGATTTACTCCTTGGGTGAGATTATGTGTATTCCATGAAATCTATTGTGTCCACTCTTTTTTGTGTGATATCTTTCCCACACAATGGAAGAATGGTGACTATTGATCAACTTTCATTTATTGGCCCTAACTTGACCCTAAACCCAATGACCTCCCTAAATGGGTCTTATATGTAGTCGGTATCACCCCTGCCATAGGTTAATTATGTGGCATTGTCTCCCATGATTTCAACGTCCGATGACTTAGATTTGGTAGTTGACGTGGTGATCTCTTCGATAGGGATATTGGAGACTAATCTCCTTACCCCTATCATGGACCTCAACATGGTGTCCTTCCAGAGTAATTTTCTTCCATCCGGTGAATCTCTCTTGGAAGCCCTGACCGAATTTTGTCCCTTGACATGGTTTCCTTCCAGAGAATTATCCTCTTAGAATCCATGATCAAGAAGAAGTCACGCTCGTTAAAAAATGAAACATAAGTCACGTGCATAGTTTCTCTTCTCTGTGGCAAGATCGTTAAAAAATGAAAAATAAGTAACGAGAATATTTTTCCTCCCTGTAGCAAGCTCGTTAAAAAATGAAACAGAGGCTATGAGCATAGTTTTCCTCTTTGTAACAAGCTCATTAAAAAATGGAATAGAAATCTAGGGATTGAACTCGGAGCCTTGAGCATAGTTCTTTTTCTGTGTCAAGCTCGTTAAAAACTGAAACAGTGACCTATCATACCAAATCGATTCTCTCTCTAGATATCATCTATGTCGAGTCAATTCTTTCGTTAGGTCTCATATTTTAACCTTCATTTCATCCAACCTTATCCTTTTTCTACATCTAGTAGAAAAATTGGTGACAAACTCAAAGTTGGTGAATGAATTTAAGCTTCGGGGGGCATATCTCCATCTTTTGATGATCATTATGGATTTAAGCTGGTAACTTTTCAAGCTGGGGGAAGAGTACCAACCATCCATGGGTATCCCAAACTTTGGAAATTACGTTGGTAATTTACAAGCATAGTTTAATTTTGTTTCAAGCTTGTGTAAAAATGAAACCAATAATGAGCATGGTCTTAGTTCCTTCTCATGCTCGAAAAAACATGAGAACACATGGAGTAAAATTTTATCTCTTTTTCGGACTCACATGGATACATGAAAAGGAACCCCCTGGAGTCGTCTTTAAGCTCTTTTCAGACTCTCTAAACGTGAAAAGATTATCGAGTGATCTTGATTCCTTTCCCACTCATTAAAAGGTTTGAAAGGGAATCTTTTGAGTGGTAGTTTATCTTGATGTTGGAGAAGTGGAAGGATAGGGAGGGGATATACACCCACCAGTCACGTCACCTTTATGACCGAGTTCAACCGGTAACCACTCCGGAAGATTGGAGTGTTGTTTATGGTGAATCCTCTGGAGCGTCGAAGTCATTTAGCCCCTATTAGAACCTTTCATCTAAGAGTTTGTTTATAGCCCAAGTTCATATGCCATTCTATTTGGTGAAAAGGGGCCAGCACCCATGGTATAAACTACAGACTAAAAGGGGCTTAGTATAAGCAGCCACAGGTTTTTTGTGGGCTTTCATAAGGAAATGAAAGGGCTTGTTTGCATCAGAGAGGATCCAGTGAGGATCTGAGATATGAATCAAATCCTATGAATGATCCTAGAATGTTAGGTTGCACAATCCCATAGGGGGTTTGAATCAGGAGGAGACTAAGGTAGTGAGGGTTAATCTAATTCTTAACATAGGGAACAAAACTTCTTGTTGACATGTTTTATAGGAAGAGTGTGCTTTTCATTGATGGTAAGAACAACAACGACGATGGAAAACAGGGAAAGCATAAGATTAGGAGGAGAAGTGAATAGTATGTAGAGATCAAAGCTCAGAAGAGATGGCGTGTTGAAACTCAGATCAAATCAAGACCGTTGATGCACAATCGTCAGAAAAACGGCAGGGATGAATTGCAGAGAGTGAAAGAAGAATTAAACTACTCTCTAGTTACAATCTTGAAATTAGTCTAGATCGTCAGATCTCATAAACCCAAATATCGAGGATTGTGGTTGATGTAGAAAATGATCATATTAAGTCAGATTAAGTTAGATTAATTCATGACCATTGGATGTGAAATCACGAAATCTACGACAGGGATAAATTGTAGAGATTTAAAGGATAATTAAACATCATGATATTTCCAATACCGCAATTAGTCAGGACAGTCAGATCTTATATCTTCAAATATTGATGACTGTGGTTGACTCACCAACAACGCACACCTTAAAATTGCAGAGTTTGGGTGTCGAGTTAAATCACTCACAAGTTTTGGTTCTACAATCATTGTCAACCATTGATCTTCTTCGAGTGTTTTCATAACCATTCAATCACTTTAAAGTGGAAGGATAGGATAAGCGGGGATAAAGGGTTGAGAATTTGATTATCCAAATACCCATCAGCCATAAGATCAAACCTGGATTCATGTTGGCCATTAGATCATATTAAAGTGGAAGGATACGATAAGTGGGGCTAAAGGGTTGAGAATTTGATTATCCAAATACCTGTCAGCATTCGGATCAAACTTAAATTCTTGTCAGTTGTTGGATCATTATTGAGTGGAAGGATAGGATAAGCGAGGTAATATATGAGATCTCATTTATGTGAATTTTCGTCAGTTGTTGGATCATTCTAAGTGGAAGGACATAATAAGATAGAAGAGTTGCATCGCAAACAGATTGAGTCGTTTATCTAGAATCCTTATCAAATGAACATCATTCACTCCAGGTATAAATATGTTTACTAGTAATATGTTATAACATATTACTACTAATATGTTATAGGTTACTCTCTCGAAAAATCTCACTTCCAGAATTCAGTTTGAAATTTGAAATTCCCGAAGCCCAGAGACACGGAGATCCGAAATACATTCTCGACCGTCGGATCATTCGAAGTAAATCTTAGTCATTAGATTGTCTGAAGAAGATCTCAAGCATCCGATCGTCCGAAGTGAATCTGGGTCATCTAATCCAGAGCGTCAGTTTGAGATTTGAAATTTCTGAAATACGGTTAGCCAGAGAGCCGAAATACATTATCGACCATTGGATCGTCCAAAGTAATTCTCAGTCATCAGATCATTTGAAGAAGATCTCAAGCTTCAAATTTTCTGATCCAGATCATAAGTTTGAGATTTCAGATTTCAGAAGTCCGAAGACCCGAAGGAGATGTCGACCATTGATCGAGAAAGGGGATGTAGAATCGTGGATCTGGTTAAAAGGTCAAAATCCCGAAGTGGAAGCAGATTCATCAACTGAGAAGGAAAGGTGTTTGTGGATCATCGACTCTAGAAGATTGATGTATGAAGAAAAGTAGGGTTTGATATTTGAAACTCCCAGAGCCTGGATCATGAAGTAAATCACATTTGTTGATGTAGGGAGGTTAGATTTGATCTACATATGGTGAAAGGACAAATCTCAACCATTCATTCAGGATCACTGTCAAGATCATGAGATTGTCATTCCTGTCGCATTGCGTGGTTAGAACATGCTTGGGTCATAATTTTTCGTGAGCGGGCCATAATTGAAACCACTTTTTTGGAGAAAGGGTATGTGGTAGCTCAAGGTAAATTGAGGGGAGAAAAGCAGTTTGATTCAAACCACCTTTGGGCGCGCCCACAATCATGTGGTCACATGAGATCATTGCTCAACGTCATGTCGAGAAAAAGTTCTAACACTCACTAGGCTGAGATCAAGAAGCACCTTTTGAATAGGCGTTTGGTCATCGATGGTGGCCACGTGAAGGTAGGGGCTTACAAGCCAAAGAAGCCAAAACGACTGACTGTAGTTACCAGAGATGATGAAGAGTTGTGAATTTCAGAGAATCAAAAATAATCTCAGGTAACACCCGCCAGTGATCAACAAGTTCAGGATAACACCCACTAATGATGAATGGATTCAGAATAACCACCAGAGAAGATGAAGAGTTCAAATGATGATTAGGCAGAGGACTAGGCGTGTGAAAGACATGAAGAACAAAGATGAGTGTAATGCCTAAGTCAATGGTGAAGGGAGTGGGGAGAATGAGATAAAGTGCAACATCTAAAGTGGATATCAGAGGCACAATGTATTGTATGCAATGGCAGAACAAATCATAGAAGCTGAAGGAGGCAGAGGAGACATGGAGCTGTAACAGACCATATCAGAGACATATAAAGTAAGTAAAGTTTTATATCTCAACGTGGTAGGGTGGTGCTAGGGAGTATTTTTTTCCTCATAGTTTTAAGTGGGTGCTTGAAGACAGGGAGTTGTAGATTCCATTTGGTTGCAACTAGAAAAACAAGGGTGGTAGGGTGGTGAAAGGGAGAACTATTGCTCTCCGTTATACAGGTTGGTGCCTGTGTGACTAGAATTTGGTTCTTCCATCCAGTGGGTGTTGGAAAACTCTGGGAGTTGGTTCTTCTTTCCAGTGGTTGCTAGAGAAACTAGAGATTTGGTTCTCTCAACAAGTTATTGCTTGTAAAAAATAGGTAGTAGCCTCAAAAGGAGTTGGTGCTCATAATAATGATAATGTACAGAAAATAAAGACTACTTATAATATCAAGAAGAAGCGGTTTTCTCACTTTATGGGTTTCATCGGCAAATATATGTCTCTGTATATTTCATGTGTGTGATTGATGTTGAATATTATATTGCTTACTTCCCTACATTACTATGATCATCATTAAGTGTTTTGTAAAGAGTTTAAAATGGGCATAATTGTTTAAGCACAATAACAATTGATTCACCCACCCCCTCTCAGTTGTACAACAATTGGTATTAGAGCAGGTTCCTTTTATCTAAGGGTAGATCCTAGAGCTTAAACATGACTAGCCATGAAGGAACTTCAACCAATAAGCCCCCCTATTCAATGGAACAAACTTTTCCTTCTGGAAAGTTAGGATGAGAACCTACATAATGGATTTAGGTGCAAATGTCTAGGATGTGGTAGAGACTGGTTATGTAAAGCTAGTTGTAGTAGCTTCTAAGGATGACAAGCTAGAATTCAGCTTCAATGCTAAGTCTATGAATTTTATTCTTAAGTAGGCTTGCAGAAACAAAATTTGTAAAATTTATGCACTTAGAATCTACCAAAGAAATGTGGGACAAACTCATTAGCATTTATGAAGGTAATGAGAAGGTAAAGCATGCCAAGCTTCAAACCTAGAGATTACAATTTGAATAGCTAAAGATGAAAGAGGATGAAACTGTTGGGAAGTACTTTCTGAGAGTTGAAGAACTAGTAAATGTAATGATAGGACTTGGTGAAAAAATTGAGGATATCTCTTTAGCTCATAAAATTTTGAGATCTTTGCCAGATAGGTTCAACCCAAAGGTATCTTCTATAGAAGAACTTAGTTATCTAAAAGCTATGCCTATTGACCAACTCCTAGGAACTCTAAATTCTTATGAAATGAGGATAGGTGACGATAAAACCACCTCTAGAGAAGCATCATTTAAAGCATATAAGAATGAGGATTCTGAGCCTGATGAAATTGAAGAAAAATTTGTGAGAATACTAAAGAAAGGATTAGGCAAGTACCAAGGCAAGTTTCCCTTCAAATGTTTTAACTATGTAAATATAGGTAACTTTTAATCTAAGTGTCCATACAAGAACAAGGACCAGAACGTTGAAGATGGAGAGAATTACAAATCCAAGAGATTTGGTAAAAAGAAAAGTTTATGTGTAAACAATGATGACTCTTCAAGACACACAGATAGTGATTCTGGTTGTGAAGATAAGGTTAATGACTTTATGCTTATGGCCAAAGAGGACTATGATAATAAAAAAAAAGAAAGTGATGTTGACGATGAAGAAGATGTGGTTGACTTGGAAGGAGAACTGATCAGTTCTATAGAAGAAATTGCTAGACTCAGATCTAAGAAGAAAAAGAAAAAACAATTGTTGATACAGTTCGAGAAAGACAGTAAAAAACCTGATGAATACTTTTCCCTACTAAAAGTGGAATTAGAAGAGGAAAAGAAAATAGAGGACATTCTAAAACAATAGTTATTAGAGAAGAAGGCAAGATGTGAAGCCTTGGAAGAAGAGGTAGTAAAAACCAAAAAAGAGACGAAGAAGTTTAAAACATTGTATCTCCAAAATCTTCCAAGCATTAAAGCCTCAACAGAACTAAATGACATTATAAGCAAACATAGATCTCCTTTGTTGAAGACTGGTTTGGGTTATGTAAATGGTTCAAGTAGAAATGATCCAGTAAAGATGATCAAGTTACAATTCAACATACAATCAGACCATGTGAGTACTATGCCACCAAAATCTTATAAAGACAAGATGATCCTTTCTAAAAAAAAAGATATTAGAAGATGGAGCAACAAATGCGAAGAAGAAGGCCATCCTTCAGGTATTGAAATCTCTTCCATGGTCACTGTTTTTACTGTTCTAATTTTGGTCATAATATTTTCAATTGTCAAATTAAGCTTAGAGACATGCAACTGAGGAGGTCAAGAAATAAACAATCTTTGCAACATAGAAATAAGAATCCAATGAGTAGACAATGTAGCACCAATAACTTTGATCTATTGAACAATGAGATCGAATTTTATAACTATCATAACTTTGGCCACAAAACTGCAAACTTCCATCTGAAGAATTACAAGGCAGATCCAAGGATAAATCCCTCAGCTAGAAATTCCAGCACATGGAAAAAGAAAGATAGTGAAAAATGTGGTCTAGTACTTTTAGCTCAAAAAAAAAAACACCCCTGGTATATAGATAGTGGATGTTCCAAGCACATTACTGGAGACAAGGATAAGTTTATATCTATAAGTAAAAGCAAAATGGGAAATGTAACCTTTGGAAATGATGAACCAGGTAAAATCAAGGTTAAAGGGATGGTGAGTTTGAGTAATGGTAAAGGAAAATCCCAAGATCTTCCTCTTGTAGATGGGATGAAACATAATTTTCTCAGTGTAATTCAAATGTGTGACAGAGAATGTGAAGTGGTGTTCACTTCCAAGGATTGTAAGATAAAGTCTGTAAACTCAGGACAAGTGGTGGCTAAAGGCATAAGGACAGATAATAATGTATATGTGATGAAAGAAGATAAAGAAGAGTGTCATCTAATAAAAAATGGTGAATGGTGGTTATGGAATAAGAGACTTGGACATCTAAACTTTGACCACTTAATCAAGCTCAAAAATATTGAGGAAGTAAAAGATATTCCAAGAATATCAAAGCCACAAGACTCTGTGTGTAAACCCTGCCAAGTAGGAAAGCTAACTAGGACACAGTTTAAATCCAAGAGCTCTACTTCAATAGAGAAACCACTCCAATTGGTTCATATGGATTTATGTGGACCATCAATACATGAAGGCACATGGAAGGAAAACTACTTCATGTTGATCACTGATGATTACTCCAAACTCACTTGTGTTGCTTTTCTCAAAGAAAAAGATGAAGCATTTGAGAAATTTAAAATATGTAACGCTTTAACTGAGAATCAAAGAGGCAACATATTAAAGGTTATAATATCAGACATAGGAGGATGATTTATGTCAAGTGATTTCAAGGAATTCCATGATAAACATGGGACCAAGAGAGAATACACAATCCTAGGAAATCCACAACAAAATGGAGTAGTTGAGAGGAAAAATAGAATAGTTCAACAAATGGCCAACTCAATGATGAATGAAAATAACATTGGTCAAACCTACTGGGTAGAATCAATACACACAACAATCCATATTCTTAAAAAATCTCACCTTAGACCACACAATGACAAGACACCTTATGAATTGTGGTATGGAAGACTTGCTTCAATCAAACACTTCAAAGTCTTTGGGAGTAAGTGCTACATAAAGAATAATAATGAAAACCTTGTCAAGTATGATGACAGGGTTGATGAAGGTATTTTCTTAGGGTATGCTACAAATAGTAAAGGATACAAATGCTATAATAAAAGGCTGCATAAATTGGTTGGTTGCATTGACATAAAATTTGATGAAGGAGCCCCAGTAAGAGAGCTGAGCAATATTGAATTTACAACAAAGTATATAGTTGAAGTTGAAGATGAACAGGTCCAAGAATCAGAAAAGGAAAAATTTGAGCCAGATGAAGATACAAATACTAAGGAAGACTCAAATCAGTAGACAACATCAAATCCTTCCTCCATAATTACTCAAAAGAATCATCCTGCAAGTCATATAATTGGTGAGAAAGACAAAGGTGTACAAACCAGGAGAAGGATAATCAAAGAGACTGAGAAATCACATATAGCCTTCATATCCATGGTGGAACCCAAGAACTTTGATGAAGCTAGTAAAGATGTAAATTGGTTAAAATCGATGAATGAGGAACTGGATCAAATTGAAAAGAATAATACTTGGGAGCTTGTTCCTAGACCTGCAGATAAGAATGTAATTGGCTCCAAATGGGTGTTTAAGAAGAAAATGAATGAACAAGGACAAATTGTTAGGAATAAATCCAAATTTCTCTGTAAGGGGTATGCACAAGTTGAAGGACATGATTTTTATGAAACCTTTGCACCAGTGGCAAGATTAGAAGCCATCAGAATGTTTCTTGTCTATGCTTGTTATAATAACTTTAAAGTATATCAGATGGATATTAAGTCATCATTTCTTAATGGAGATCTAGAAGAAGATGTATATGTGGAGAAACCTGAAGGATTTTCACTGACAGATAATCCTGACTATGTCTGTAAGTTGAAAAATGAATTATATGGACTAAAACGGGATACACGAGTCTAGTAGCATAGAATGGAAAAATTTATACAAGACAAAGGGTTCAGAATAACCACAAGAGAAGATGAAGAGTTCAAATGATGATCAAGCAGAGGACTAGGCGTGAGAAAGAGATGCAGAACAGAGATGAGTGTAATGTATGAGTCGATGGTGAAGGGAGTGGAGAGAAGGAGACGAAGTGCAGCATCTGAAGTGGATATCATAGGTGCAGTGTATAGTATGTAGTGGTAGAACAGAGAATAGAAGTTGAAGGAGGCAAAGGAGACATGGATCTGTAACAGACCATATTAGAGATAGAGAAAGTAAGTAAAGTTTTATATCTCAGGGTGGTAGAGTGGTGCTATGGATGATTGTTTTCCTCGGAGTTTCAAGTGGGTTCTTGAACATAGGGAGTTGTATCTTCCATATGGTTGCAGCTAGAAAAAACAGGATGGTAGGGTGGTGCAAGGGAGAACTATTGATCTTTGTTATATATTTTGGTGCATGTGTGACAGGAAGTTGGAGCTTCCATCTAGTTGGTGATGGAATACTGAGGGAGTTGGTGCTTCCTTCTAGTGGGTGCTCTCAACAAGTTGTTGATTGTAAAATAGAGGTGGTAGCCTAAAAAGGAGTTGGTGCTCATAAGAATGATAATGTACAGAAAATAACGACTACTTATCATATCAAGAAGAAGAGGTTTTCTCCCTTTATGGGTTTCCTCAGGAAATATGTGTCTTTGTATATTTCATGTGTGTGATTGATGTTGAATATTCTATTGCTTACTTCCCTGTATTATTGTGATCAACATTAAGTGTTATGTAAATATTTTAAAATGGGCATAATTATTTAAGCACAATAACAACCGATTCACCCCCCCTCTCAATCGTCCAACACTTCCCTGCCACATCATTCTAGAAAATTTTATATCGGGACATTTATCCTTTCAACACTTATGTATGATATTGAATTATAGTAATTGTGTTGTGAATCTCGGGGATAACAACCCCATTCTTCCCCCTGCATCTCCCAAACTAGGTGTATACATCCTCATGTGCGTCATATTTTTCGTTGATGGTAACTTTTGGATCCTCACCATAGGTGGGAAGACACGAAACTCTGTGTATCGTATCAAGCTTAATGGGGTAAGGATTATCCCACCATATATAACCTCCATACAGTTTGGTAAGGAGGAAGAAAAGACATGCCTGACTTGTTGGGGATCTACCGAAATGGCGAGAGTTGAGAAAGATAAGGATTCCATAATTTCACAGGGGCCTCACCCGATTTTGAATGACCACCTTCTCTATGCCATGTGATTTCTATAAAATGCATGCATACTTGTCGAATTATATTTATGGGAAATGATTTGGGTCACGCACATTATAATCTCCACATTTGACCAGTGGGACTTTCCCCAATTTTGGCCCTTGAAAATCTACTCTAGATGGCATCAATGGTTCTAGAATTGGATATTCATTTATTTCTTTGGCATTCTTTCTTGCATGGTTTTTACTCAAGGAATCCATCTTAGTTCTTGATTACCATGGTTTCTTAACTATGTTCTACAATCGTGAAACACCTATGAGGCTCAACAACATGGGACAACTTACCTAGGGTGGGACCAAGGAGAGTATGATCTTCTAGTCACTTTCCAATATGAGATGAAAAAATACTATAGGAGACAAGTAGTGGGTCATAAAAGGAAGAATCAATGAGAAAACTAATACATTTTTTTAGGAATATCGTAATATTAATGTTGCATGATGCCCAACTGACTTTCGAGTTACTTCCCAGTCCTCACTATCAATTGACCGATAACCCCCTTGAATTCTCTCCGTCGAAATTGTCTTAGTGTACAAATATCAATCTCTGCAACCTTGATGCAACCCTTTCTATCAGCCAATGTAATCATCTCTTTGCTCATTCTATATTAGGAAAATCGCTCCCATTACAATTGCATTAATGACTCAATCTTTCTAGAATTAGAGTAAATCTGTGTGGTGTAACTATCTACCACATTCACCATTATTGAAACCAAATGGTTTTGTCGTCGAATATTTCAATACCATATCGATGGATCTATACATTTGCAGGTATTTTTTGTTTGGGAAGTACCACGCATGACTCCTACACACCCCTGCATTAGTCTTTCATGTCTTAATCTATCATGGCAACCATTCGTGGGTGGTCATGATTTTTCATAGGGATGATGTTTCTCAATATGGGGGCATCCAGTAACCTACGAATGTTTCCTGAATCCTATGTATCACATATTTTTTCTCAACAGGGGTTGGAGAGAGTGAAAAGCAAAAATTTATTTCTAGCAAATCACACTGAGTTTTTAGATATATCTTTCACTCATCGCATTGTTTCTTGGTCTCCCAACGTCTCTCACCGGAAAAAATGTATTGGCGGATGTCTACCCCTTTCCTGAACCTTTCTCGGATGGACTCTTCCAAAGCTGCCCATTCAAGAAGGTATGTATGATACCCTTCCCACCACTGCATGGGTATAATTATTAACATGGTACCAAGGGTGTGTACCTGAGGAAGAGGGGAATATGTTTCATCCAAAAAATGAAAGTATTGACTCAATCCATCCCATGTAATCAATAGATAAAAAATTCATCTTCATGCGTAGCAGTGGTAATGTACACACACCGCCTATTAGAGACTTCATAAAATTTTATGTTACCACCACTCCATGGCATCCTTTGAATCAATATCATATGACTTCAAACATCTCCAACTCACCTCCCCATATGTTGAGGGATTGATGTAGTGTTCCCTGTGCCCCGTGATCTGGTATATATTTTCAATGACAGAGTGATATGCATCCATATTCATTTGCTCATTGTAACTATCACCTTCATTTGTATCTAATGGCACAATCACGCACAGGGTGTCTATCTCTAATGGCATCTATCTCTTATTCGTATTCAACTCAACATTATTTTCAAAGGCCCAATCAATGCCAAGTAGGGCAGGGTAGGCATCAAATTCATCTATTATATCTATCACTTCAAAGGCTTCCTTCATCTTCACCCTTTCTATTTTCACTTCAACCTACTCCATTCGGCCTATACGAAAAAAATTGTATTCAGTGGCCAACTGAAGTTGAATGGTCGAGCACACCATGTTTGGTTTACTGAAGAAATCCTAGGATTTATTAGGAAATATGTTCACATCAAATCCTAGATCAAACATGGCAACATCCATCTCATAGCTTCCAAGTTTAGGTGTCATCTTGAACTTTCTTCATGTGCACTTTTGTTTATTGACCTTGTGCATGTCCCTTTCTAGTAGGGGGGTTGATATAGTTATAACTCTCCCTTCTTCCCCCATGCATGCTTCTAACACATGTGTAAAAATTTTCACAACATCAAGTTCACTTAACAACTTCAAACAATAGTGCAAGAAGTTACTTACTTGGTCTTCAGTTTCTACTTCATGACCCATGTTGCACAATGCTTCTTATTGCACCATGCACTTCAACTCTTTATGCACATGATTCTCTATTTCCCTATATTCATCTCATCATAATTTTTCTTGTCTGCAATCCTCTCTTAGTGACCTTTGTGCCCTGTGATGTATGTCCTCATTCACACTAGTTTTCTCCAAAGACATGTATGTGACACACTGCAACTCTTCATAGGTTCAAGCTTCCTCCAACAACCTACATGTCACATGTTGTACTTCCTCCTAGACCTAGGCCTATTAAAGAAACCTTTGTGGTGTGCATTGCAACTCTTCTCATGCTACTTATTCCTCTAGAGCCCTATGTGTGTCGCATAGAACCTGCTTCTGTTGTGCACCACCAAACTTGGGAGGGAATTGTGATGCCTTTTTAATCTACCCCTCCATCCTTTGGAATAAAATGTCTCCATTCTCAACTTCCCTTTCTAACATTCATCTATTCTCCTCTCTAGCACAACATTCTCTTCTAGACTTCCTCCTTGTTCCATCTCTTTCCTCTTCATTCTGGGTCTGACCCTCATCTCACGCCCCTTTCTATTGTTTTTCTCGCTTCTCTATTATGAGTTCTTCCTTAACTCAACTCTTCTTGTGTATCTTTTAGATCTCTCTATAATCTTCTCTTTTGTGTACATTCTCTCTTTGAAATCATCTCAACATCTTCTAGATCCTTCTCAATGGATCCATATCCTATCTCTCTCTATTCTCCCC
>JZKD02S2064549.1:383892-396292 GCA_000966675.3 Picea glauca
AAAACACTCTAGGAGATTCTACTCAGCCATCCTATTGATATCCATGCACATCAACCTTTTATTCATGAAAAACATCTTGATCCACAGTAGAAATTCTTATATAATCCTTCTCTGGGGACCTTTAGCAAAATTTATTTCATTCTTACTTAAAGAATCATTGTATTCTACAATAAACCTAATAATGCATCCTTCCTTTACCTGAGTAAACCAAAAATCCATTGCTCTATCCCACTTAGTATCCAATTCCTTCATCCTATCAATTGTGATCTGATCTCAAACTTTTGTTTCTTAGGGCCTTAAAGTGGTATTGGTAGCATTCCGCCTCTTCAACCATTCATACAATAAACATGGAAATTCAACAAAGAAAATTCCATGCATATCATTGTATATATACCTATTCTTCCATCATTCCACATTAGTGATCATACCTTCAATCTGTCACCAAGAATACTCATCTTATTTCACAATCAACCAATCTTGTCTTTCCTCCTAAGATGGATACAATCTCATTCTCTTCCTTTGTAATTCAATACAAAACCTTCAATTCCTAGAAATGAAAATATTTGTTGGCCCGCTTGTGTGCACCCTTCTTAAGTTGGGGATTTGATTACCCAGGGTTAATCCAGAGTTCACCAACAAAAACCCTAATGAATTGACATATCAATCCTCAATCAAGTAGTAAATAAGGTCTCACTCGATATGTGATGAGAATCACAACCACTATTTGTTCTTGTGTCAGTGATGAGGGGTCAAATTACAAAAGGAATCCACTCAGGCTAACATTCATACATTCCATTGCAATACACTTAAATATCAACAACATATAACATTAACACACACATTCATTGGACACATAATCAACACAGTAAAGGACAAGAATAGATGCAACTTGTATTTTATTCATTCGAACAATCACATGCATGGACCAAGAGACTCATCATTTATCAGAAACAATACCCTGCACTCTCATACATTTTCACAAAAAATCATTACAAAAAATGTTCTATCTATGAAACAAAACCAGAATTACAGCCAGATGTTACACATCAAAATTACTCATTATTATGATGGCCTAGTGTTGTCATTACCAATGTCGCAAGTGTCTCATTTTGGCCGCAAGTGTCACAAAAATCATACTATCATCTTGCCTACATCATGTCTCAGACACAATTATCAAGAACACTCAAAAGATTGGTTTTGAAGAGGAGAAATCATTTGACAGAGAGTACAAGTATTTTTCCATGGATAGAACCACTCAAAAATCAATTTTGAAAGGCAATGTTCTACTATACATTGTCAGGGAGTGCCAGTGCTCCGTGACCTCTTTTGGGGGAGCGTTCCAATGCTTTGTGCCCCATTCTGAGGGAGAGATGGCATTTTTTGAGCGATTTTTTGATAGTTGAGGAAAATTAGGGAAGAAGCCATTCATATCTAGAGTTGGTTGGATTCGGATCTGAGGTCAAGACTCAATCTTAGGGAAGATCCACAACTGAAGGAGAAGAATCCTCAACTTATCCCAAGAATATCTTAAGTGGTTAGGCATCTCTAAGCCTATATAAGGATGTCTCTTCATGGTGAAAGGGGGAAACATTGAAGGCATCAAAATTATGATCTCATAAGGGAGATATCATTAAAGCATCATCATTTTGTGTGGATTACTTGAGAAAAGGGTTGGACAAGGAGAATTGGGAGAGGTTGTTGCACCTTCATCAAAGTTCTTGTAAGTATTCTCTGTTGTTCTCATAAATATACATATGTGATTGGCCTATTTATTTCAAGGTTGTGTTTTTTCTACATGAACTTGTCTCTATTAGATAGATCTAGTTTCAAGACAATCTTAGTAGAATAGGAAGTTTGTTGTGTCTTTGTTTGTTTGTAGGACTTATTGAGGAGCTTAGGGATCAAATCTTAGCACAGACTGTGCATGGACAAATGTCATTTAAAATATACTCCTTTATTCCTCTTATATATACTTTAGTTTGACTAGATTTAAAAGGATGTCAGTGACCAACGTTAGCACTCTTTCTGTCTTGGTCTTAGGAGTCTAGAGTCCAAGAGGGAATCCGCTTGTCTCCAGGGGGATTCTCCTGTAACAGAAATTGGTGAATCCAATGGGGAAGGGACTCCTATTTTTATTTACTTGGTTTCTCCCTGCCCTTTTACCACCTTTTAGATCACTTTACTGGTTGTTCATCATCCATTTTCCTTCTCTGACCTTCAATAGCAATTTCACCATTTTTTTTGCATTCTGGGTGAGTTTTTCTTTTTTTTTACTATTTTTTGAATTTATAGGTGGCTCAATGCCCCCTTGTAGGCCATACCAAAGTGATAGCACTTCCCTACAGTGTCTTATGGAGCATTCCAGCACTCTGTTCACCCTTCTGGGGGAGCGCTAGTCTCTTTTTTGAGAGTTTTTTCCTTCTTTTTCTCAGTCTTTTGTACCCTGTTTTGCAGAGATCTTTACTCGGAGTCTGTGGTTGGGTTGCAAAGTTGTTTGGATTGGTTTTTGATGCTTATCACTCCCTATCTTATTTATTGGAGATTGAAACCTTTTTCAAAAATGTGAAATTGCCTTTTCTAGTTGCTTTTCTGACATGACAGTTTTGAGTGATTTCTCTTTCTCCCTATCATTTCTTAGATTTTTCTCTGCATTCTTTTGTATTAATTGAATGCTTGATTGGTTGTAGAATACTTTATGTTGTTATTTCTTGTTAGAAAAATTTTCTACTTGTTTTCCTTCATACCTCACTTCCTTGAGTGCATGCTTTGTTTGTAGCCCTTTTGCTTCGTGTCTTTTGCATCTGCATCAGATTCTTTCTCCTAATTGAAAGTAGTGTAGCATTGAAGGTTTTGTATTTTATTTCTGTATACATCATAATAAAACAAAGAAAGTATATGCATTCTTTCTTTTGGGTAGTGAAACTAAATTGCATTTGAAGTAGCGGAATTGCATGGTTTTTGTTTTTTTGGGGACATTGTGCATCTATAATGATCATTTTTTTCTCCTTCTCATAGTATAGCTTTCATCAAAATGAAAAGATTGCATATTCATATCCTTGAATAACTTTCGATTTGGTCAAAACACCATATTGTCCACACCATCTTCCTTTTGAGTAACAACAACCTTAAAAATAAAGCGTTAAACTAAAAGTTGATTAGACATTTTTATATTTTCTGGTAACAAACCTATATCAGATTAGTTGTAGGGATTTGGAATAGGTGTGAAAGATAATTTTCCAAAGCTACAAACAAGCATAGAATCTTGTGTTAGGGAGCGGTGAAGTCCAATTGCTACATTTTGTCCTGGGAAGCCCTTCTCACACAAGGGTCAACCTTGAAGTCACATTAAGACTGGTAGAGTTACCTACCCTTCTTTGTTGGTATTGTTGTAGATATTGTGCATATTATGGGGGTTCATTGAAGGTATACCCACAATGATGAGTGGAATCCTTTCAATTTGATTTCAGGCCAAATACCTTGCCCTTACGCGTGGATCAGATTGTCGATTGTTTCCCCAAGCATCATTATTGTAGTTGGTAACCTTAGTGACCTATCTCTTTATGGTATTTACACAAGGTGAATATGGAGGGGAAAGTCTTCACGGTACTTGGAATCAACGTTGGCCAAAATCACTCAGGCTCCTTGGAGGGTATACCCATGATTATGTGTGGGAGCTTGCACCAGGGTGTAAGTTCGTTAAGCAAGTCATCAATGTAACTTTTCCACCTGATCTATCTCATCCCATTCTTACTTTGTTCCCAAGATGTTGGATTTCATCACCAACTATTGTGCTCATTGTGAGAAGGCTTTTTTTGCTTGCTTTCTTACTCGATTTTTAGTGTGTTCCATTTGTTCTCCCTAGAAAAATCTAGGTTGGAACTTAATTTTTATGGCATCAATTCTCGAAATGACCAATGAAGGAACCCCTTTTCCAGGGGAACCCTTTGTTTGTCCTTCTTATGGAAACGTTGGTCCTCCTTACATCGCTACTTTGAGCCTTCCAGGTCTCACAATTGGGTTACCGGTATGGTTGTTTTCCATTGTGGTGATATCAAATGTAGGTGCTTCAGATGTAAGCACACCACCCACACATCAACCTCATGTCAAACTTTTTCCTTCTTCGTTCATCAGGTCTCCTTCCATTTCTCCTTCTTCGCCTAATGAAATCTCTCATGCAAGTAGAAAGATCGATAAGAAGAAGAATAAAAAGAAAGAGAAGAAGAAGAACCAGAAAGGGACCAAACCTCCAACCATATCAGATGTTGGATCCGAGAAGCCAACTATTATTAATCGTACTGGGAGTGTTGATGAGGTCAACAAGATTAAAACGAAGAATCTGAAACCCAAATTCCCTTGCAGTATTTGTAAGGGTGACCACTTTTTGAAGGATTGCCTTGGTATTCCCAAGGTCTTAGAAATGTGGTCCTCCACATCATCGGCCCCTGCTAGACATGTTGGTGACACCCCGTCAACTAGTGACATTAAGGTTGGTAAGAAGAAGACAACTGTCAAATTTCCTTGTATGTTATGCGAAGGTGATCATTATTCTCACCTTTGTACTCATATGGACAAGGCTTATTCTCTTTTGGAAAAGCTTCAAATCCCAATTGGTTATCATAAGATTTCCCCCAACCCATCGTTAGTTGATGGAATCTTCAATCTGGTTCCATCCCTGGTCAGTCCTGTTGATCAGGTGGTCAATCTAGTTTCATCGTTGGTTGAACCACTTGCAAAAGTAGTTGATCCAGTTCTATCATCGATCAGCCCCAATTTTCATCTGAAAAGTGAAACCTAAGTGATTGATCCAATATTGTCATTGGTCAGTCCCACCCTTTATCTGAAGAGTGCCAACGTGGTCAATCCCACTCCTCCTCTGATGAGTGCCAAAGCAGTTTTTCTGGTCCCTTCATCTGTTAGTCTGATTGATCATGTCATCAATCTGATCACTTCCTTAGTTAAACCAGTTGACAAAGTGGTCGATTTGATCCCATCCTCGGTCGATTCCACTATCTCGTTAGAAAGTGCAACCCAGGCGGTCAACCTATTTCCACCTGTCAACCCCATTCTCCTCTTGGAGAATGGAACCCAAGTGGTCAATTTGATGTTGTTATCAGTCGATCCTACTCTCCCATTAGACAGTAAACCTAATGCTTCCCATGTTTTTCTCATTGATACATAATCTACCGTACTGGGGGGAATTCCTCCTTCTCTCGCAAAACACCGTCCAAGTAATGAGGCCATACGTTTTGATTGGGGTGTGCTAAATGGACCTCGTCTTCCCTCTCACATTCCTTTCAATATTATAGTACAAGTGTGTGGTCGATCCATTCCTCAGAAATTGATAGACGAAGGTTCATCTGTTAGTATTTTGTCCTCTATTGCTTGGCAAGCTTTGGGTTATCCTCAGCTTGTGTCGGTTACCAAGACTCTATTTTCTTTCAACAGAAGAACGAGTCACCCTTTAGGGATCCTTCCCTATTTTCCTGTAACTTTGGGCGGGAAAACTGTCTTTGTTGATGTCATGGTAGTACAAGACCCCTTGGATTTCAATTTACTCCTTGGGCGAGATTATGTGTATTCCATGAAATCTATTGTGTCCACTCTTTTTTGTGTGATATCTTTCCCACACAATGGAAGAATGGTGACTATTGATCAACTTTCATTTTTTGGCCCTGACTTGACCATAAACCCAATGACCTCCCTAAATGGGTCTTATATGCAGTCAGTATCACGCCTTCCATAGATCAATTATGTGGCATTGTCTCCCATGATTTCAACTTCCGATGACTTAGATCCAGTAGTTGACATGGTGATCTCTTCAATAGGGATATTGGAGACTGATCTCCTTAACCCTATCACAAACCTCGACATGGTGTCCTTCCAGAGTCATTTTCTTCCATCCAGTGAAGCTCTCTTGGAAGCCATGATCGATTTTTGTCCCTTAACATGGTTTCCTTCCAGAGAATTATCCTCTTAGAATCCATGATCAAGAAGAAGTCACGCTCGTTAAAAAATGAACATAAGTCACATGCATAGCTTCTCTTCTCTGTGGCAATCTTGTTAAAAAATGAAACATAAGTAACGAGCATATTTTTCCTCTCTATAGAAATCTCGTTAAAAAATGAAACAGAGGCTATGAGCATAGCATTCCTCTTTGTAAAAAGTTCATTAAAAAATGGAACAGAAATCTAGGGATTGAACCCAGAGCCTTGAGCATAGTTCTTTTTATGTGTCAAGCTCATTAAAAACTGAAACAGTCACCTACCATACCAAGTCGATTCTCTCTCTAGATCTCGTATATGTCGAGTCAATTCTTTCGTTAGGTCTCATATTTCAACATTCATTTCATCCAACCTTATCCATTTTCTCCATCTAGTAGAGAAATTGGTGACAACCTCAAAGTCAGTGAATGAATTTAATCTTCGGGGGGAATATCTCCAGCCTTTCATCATCATTCTGGAGTTAAGCTTCTATCTTTTCAAGCTGGGGGAAGAGTACCAAAAATCGATGGGTATCCCAACCTTTGGAAATTACGTTGGTAATTTACAAGCATAGTTTAATTTTGTTTCAAGCTTGTGTAAAAATGAAACCAATAACGAGCATGGTCTTAGTTCCTTCTCATGATCGAAAAAACATGAGAACACACCGAGTAAAATTTTATCTCTTTTTCGGACTCACATGGATACACGAAAAAGGAACCCCCTAGAGTCGTCTTTAAGCTCTTTTCAGACTCTCTAAACGTGAAAAGATTATCGAGTGATCTTGATTCCTTTCCCACTCATTAAAAGGTTTGAAAGGGCATCTTGCGAGTGGTAGTTTATCTCTTTTTCGGCCTTGCAAAACTAAAATTACAAAAAAGGACAACACTGAAGTCATATTTAAGTTCTTTTCAAACTCTCTAAACATGAAAAATCATCGAGTTTACCTTCTATGGACTCGTTAAACAATCATACATTGAAGGGCACAAACGGGACCAAACCCTTACTTCTTCTAGTTTGTTAAATAAAGGAAGAGGGACTTACCGAAGGTAATTTATATCAAGCATGTGTTACTCTCCTCGAGCTCGTTAAATCAAAAAGAGGTAATCGTATATCTAGATGGGGGGCGGGGGAATTGAAGGGAACAAGCCAAGCAATTTTTGAGAACGTTACTAGTAACTCTTATGGTCACCTTCAACACGTCACTTTGTCTTTGCATACATTTTAATCCATTGAACCTCTGCACTAAACAAATCCTTTGAGTTTCTTTACTCCTTTGGGTCACCCGACGAAAGTCACAGTATCCATTGCATCATCATGTTTTGGTCCATGCCATGTTTCTGTTGTTGTGCCTCAGTGTTCAAGTGAAGTTCATTCCTCAAGAGTCAACCATCACAAATTTCTTGTTTCAATACTTGTGTCAATCCATGTTCATTTGAACCACCAATTTACATCTTTGTGTCAAGTTTGTGTCATTGATGGGGGATACATCAAGGCCCTCCTTCGACGATTTTGTTCCTGTCGACTTCATCACATTATCCGGGAACTAGACTTAGAAACCAGTTAGTACATTGGGACATACATGCCTCAATGGCAGGCCTCCTTGCTTCTGATAGTGGGTTTACATCATTGGCCCCTGATCGTGTGATTCCATGAATGTTCGACTTCATACCATATATTCACATTCACTGGAATGTACTGGGATACCTTGGGAATCATTGACATAAATGGTGATCTCCCTCTCTCTTGTTAACAGTTTACCTCATTGACCGGTAATCAAGTGGTTTCTACCATGTTTGACATCGGGACATCTATTCACATGGTTAGATTTTTACTGCATCGAGATTGGTAAGAAGACCCTGGGTTGAGTGATCACTCTGATATATAATTTTCTCAGGTTGCAACAAACTTTCTTTTGAATATTGACACAGATACTGTTACATAGATCCACTTTGTATTGGTTTGTGGATATGTCTTGTCATATCGTAGATCCACTATGTATTTTTCGTGTCTATGATTAGTTCATATCATGGAAGTATAGATCCACATTGTATCCTTGGTGGCTATAAATTTTTGTTAGTACAATTATGGATCCACAGTGTATCTTATGGTGGCCATACCTTGCAAGTCTTTATCACTCAAACATAGGTATGCCTTCCTTGGGTTTGAAACATGTCATAATTTTTGTTGATGGTTGTGTGCAACTTCTACCAGGTTATCCGAGTCCATACCCTTGCTTGAAAAAGTCTACAAATTACTTCAGTCATCAGTTTCCGTATTCTGACTATGCACTTTGGGGGGAAAACTGTCACACATCAAAATTACTCATTAGGATGATGACCTAGTTTTGTCATTACCAATGTCGCAAGTGTCGCATTTTGGCTGCAAGTGTCACAAAAATCATACTATCATCTTGCCTATGTCATGTCTCAAACGAAATTATCAAGAACAATCAAAAGACACCTCAAAATATTGGTTTTGAAGAGGAGAAATAATTTGACAAAGAGTAAAAGTCTTTTTCCATGGAAACAACCACTCAAAAATCAATTTTGGAAGGCAGCGCTCCCCTATACACTGTCAGGGAGTGCCAACACTCTATGACCTCTTTTGGGGGAGCGTTCCAATGCTCTATGTTCCATTCTAAGGGAGTAAGAATCCTCAACTTATCCCAAGAATCTCAAAAGTGGTTAGGCCTCTCCAAGCCTATATAAGGAATCCTCTTCATGGTGAAAGGGGGAGACATTGAAAGCATCAAACTTATGATCTCATAAGGGAGATATCATTAAAGCATCATCATTTTATGTGGATTACTTGAGAAAAGGGTTGGACAATGAGAGCTGGGAGAGGTTGTTGCACCTTCATCAAAGTCTTGTAAGTATTCTTTATTGTTCTCATCAATATACATATGTGCTTGGCCTATTTCTTTCAAGGTTGTGTTTGTTCTACATGAACTTTTCTCTATTAGATAGATCTGGTTTCAAGCTAATCTTAGTAGAATAGGAAGTTTGTTCTGTCTATGTTTGTTTGCAGGACTTATCGAGGAGCTTAGGGATCAAAGCTCAGCTCGGACTATGAGAGGATGAATGTCATTTAAAAGGTACTCCTTTATTCCTCTTCTCTATATTATAGTTTAGCTAGATTTAAAAGGATGTCAATGACCAATGTTATCACTCTTTCTGTCTTGGTCTTAGGAGTCTAGAGTCCAATAAGGAATCCACTTGTCCACCGTAGGATTCTCCTGTAACACCAGAATCTTACAAAATATAGTCAAGATCATCTCTCAATGAAGAGAACTTAGAGTGAATCTCCTAAATGAACAAAAATTAACCACAACAATAGCAATAGCCTTAGCAACAACAACATCAACCTCTTCTCTTCTCTCTCACTCTATCACTTTAAACTCTGCTCCACTCACTCTGTTGACTTTCAGTCTCGCACGCTTCTACCACCTGGATGCAGTCCACATAGCCTCTTTGGAGTCATGGAAGTCTTAACTAACTTGTCACATCATCCATTAACTACTCCATGATCTCTCATACTGCCTAAGTTAATCATTTAGGAAGATTTCCCAAATATCCTCTTCTTTATTCTGACGTGCATATGGTATCTTCTTGATTTTTGGCATGCATAGTAGCACTCAGACTGGCGTGCATAGTAGGATTCAAGTTAGCTCACACAACTTATGACATCTATTGTGTAGTTGTTGATGTGCACAAAACTATGGTTCACGCACAACTATGTTTGTGCACACACGCAATCGTTATCCCAAAAGTTTCCATCTTATCCAAGCATCATCTAACTTCTTAACTCAAGGTGAAATCATAAATCAATAGAGATAGGCATGGGTATTCTGATTAATCCATGTGATTTTTCATTTTTATTATCCATTTAGATTCATTGACTCATCAATGGGGGTATTAAAATATGTAACTATGATAACTTCAAAACCATAAATTGGTTGTTTAGATAGAATGTTCTCGAAAAAATAGATAGTTAAAAATGGCTTTGAAAATAGACTTTCAATGTCAAAGCTATGTTCTCTTTAACGAAGACAAAAGGTAAAAAAAAATGTCATATGGAAAGTAGAGGTCAATGGACATGGTGGTGGATGCACAAATGGTGTTACCAAGTGAACAATGAATTCTCATCATTCTCTAAATTTTCCTATAAATTTAAACTTTTCTTCCAATTAATCTTTAATAAGATGTTCAACATGTATAAAAACAAACTAGTCACACCCAATTGGATATGTGATGTATTGAAGGTATGTAAAGAAAAAAAACATAAATAAAAAGGATCGAAGTGATGTTTGATGTTTAATTTTAAAAATAAAAAATAAATGAAATGAAAATAAAAGAAAATGATTTTTGTCAAAGCTAGTGAAATCGAGGTTTCCTTTTGTAAGGTGGCCTAGGTTCAATGCAATCCCTACTTAGACCACATACTTAGGTGGTTGTTTCTTAGACCACATGTTAATCTCTAGGTAAGAACAAAAAAATAATTTTTAATTTTTATTGTTATAAAATTTAAATGAAAAAAATAATTATTTGTGAAATATTATTATGAAAATAATTATAATTTATTTATTCTATAATAATTAAATTAAATTTGTTTAATATAGAAAATTTATTTTGATTTTGTTATTCCATTACCACTCAATTAAATTAAGTAAATTCATTCTTTGAATTTAGTATAATTTTTTTAATGTTAAATTAAATTTTTAGTTATATTTTTTTTTTCTTGAGAAAAAATTGTAATTTTATTCATAGGCCATAACTGCACTCCCAAGAAAGGACTTCAATGTGAAGATCCACAGATCCACACTGCATTCCCAAAAGATGAACCTCAAACCTCCTACCCAACCTCCAAAGAGTAACAAAATACCCAGCAATCGTTGCACCAAACACTAGATCCCAAGTCCATAGACCCAATATATGTCCACCAAAGGTCCACATGAAATATCCTTTTATAGGTAGAAGCCCCGTCAGGTTCGAAAGGCATAGTACCTCCCATCTAACCAGAGTAGCATCTCTGCGAGATCAGAGAGAAAAAACCACTTCCAGGCCAAGGGTTGCACAATATGAATGGAGCACGGGATCCTGTCCCTAACCGAAAGGGAAGACAGGGAGCCCACAGGGATGGAGCCACCGACAAGGAAACGAGTAGAGACTTGCCAACAAGGAAACATGTGGGGGAAAAATAGAGCATCTCACGGATTTGAAGCCACTAGCAGACCGAAGCCCCTCTAGGCCAAGGGTTGTGTACCAGTCTAGAACCATCGAAGGATGTCATGTCGCGTACCAATCCAAAATCATCGAAGGAAGTCACATCGTCATGGAGAGAGGCAGAGTCGAGCGCCTGCACGGGGGAAACCCTAACAGCTCTAATGGGCTCCTTATATTTTTATCCTCTAGGGAAACCCTAGCTGCTCCAATTGGCTCCTTATATTTTTTTTGATTTAATAAATAAATGTATATTTTTATCATTAATAGAAAAAATTAAAATGTTTCTAAAACATGTAAAATAATTTTTAGTTTTATTAAATTTAGGAAAAAACAATCATAAATATCATTGGGAAACCAATAAAAATAAAATGAAATTAAGAATACATCTATTTTATAGCAAAGTAACAAATATAACTAGATTGAAGCAACATTAATCATATTTATATGAGTATATATTAAATATACAAGATATGAATTTGGAAAGAAGGTGAATGAAATTAAAGAAATAGTTTCGAAAATTATAACTGATCCATAAAACATAGCTTTTAATAAAAGTATATAATACTAACCTAAGTACAAAATATTGTAAAATGTATAATATTTCATATTAGTAAAATAAATGGTAAACTAACATAAACTTTGCTAAATTTTAAACTAATATAAAGTATACTAATATAAATTGTGGCATAAAAAATATGGAGTTCCAATGCATAAAGCTAACATAAATAAAAAAATAGTGTAAGGTGTATATGAATGTATAAAAAGTAGGAACTTCATTTCATAGATACATACCATAAACTATAATCTAAACTCAGCATATTACAACATATTATAATATGAGTAAAAAGGACATACATACACCATTCAATCCAAAACTATTACATTTTAAAATACAAAGTGTTAGTATAGACTATTATCAACAACATACATTACATTGATAACCTATCTTAAAATAAAATCTTAAAAGATATAATAAAATGTTAAAAAATACATCATTATGTAAGGTATATTAAAAAAAAATGGATAAAACTTTAAGTGTCATGGAAATTGGCTACAATAAAAAAGGAATTGAATTTTTACTTGATTAATGATTTCAAAGACTACTAGAATGTCTAAGTAATTTGATGGAATTTTTCATACTAATGTTGTTAATGAGAATCATATAGATAATGCAAGTAAAATGATGTTATTTGAAAT
>JZKD02S2064549.1:423573-442860 GCA_000966675.3 Picea glauca
TGATGGTGAATATTGTATTCTGAGAGAGGAGACTGTGAGAGAAAGAAGAGGAAGTTACAACGGGTTTTGTTGTAGGTTGTATCCCTTCACTTGTTGGATAATAATAAAGGAAGGACCTGGTAATTTCTCTGGTGGACATAGCCCACACTGGGTGAACCATGTAAATCTGTGTCTCTATTGTATTGTGTGTCTTTTGTGTTTTGTTTCTGCATTTGTTTTGTTTTAATGCTTCGCAGTCCTGTTTTTCTAACAAGAATTTCACAGGGGCCTCACTCGATTCTGAATGACCACCTTCTCTATGCCACGTGCTTTCTATAAAATGCATCCATACTTATCGAATTGTATTTCTAGGAAATTATTTGGGTCACACACATTATAATATCAAAATTTGACCAATGGGACTTTCCCCAATTTTGGCCCTTGAAAATCTACTCTGGATGGCATCAATGGTTCTAGAATTGGATATTATTTTATTTCTTTGGCATTCTTTCTTGCATGGTTTTTACTCAAGGAATCCATACTAATTATTTATGACAATGGTTTATTAATTGTTTTTTGCAATCGTGAAACACCTATGAGTCTCAACAACATGGGACAACTCACCTAGGGAGGGACCAAGGAGAGTATGATCTTCTAGTCACTTTCCAATATGATATGAAAGAATACTATGGGAGATGAATAGTGGGGGATAAAAGAAAGAATCAACGAGACAAACTAATACATTTATTTAGGACTATTATAATATTAATGTTGGATGATGCCTAACTGACTTTCGAGTTACTTCCCAATCCTCACTATCAATTGACTGATAACCCCCTTGGATTCTCTCCGTCGGAATTGTCTTAGAGTAAAAATGACAATCTCTTCAACCTCAATGCCATCCTTTCTATCGGACAGTATAATTAACTCTTTTCTCATTCTAAATTAGGAAAATCGCTCCCATTAAAATTGCATTAATAACTCAATCTTTCTAGAATTACAGTAAATCTATGTGGTGTAACTATCTATCACATCCACCATTATTGAAACCAAACATTTTTGTTGTTGAATATTTCAATACGATGTTGATGGATCTATACATATGCATGTATTGTTCTTCAGGGAGTGCCATGCATGACTCCTACTCACCCCTACATTAAGTTTTCATATCTTAATCTATCGTGGCGACCCCTAGCGGGTGGTGATGCTTTTTCATAGGGATGGTGTTTCTCAATATGGAGGCATCCACTAACCTACCATTGTTTCCTTAATCATATGTATCACATATGTTTTCTCAATAGGGGTTGGAAGCAGTGAATAAGAAATATTTATTTCTAACAAAGCACGCTGAGTTTTTAGATCTATCTTTCATGCATCCCATTGTTTCTTGGCCACCCAACATCTCTCATAGGAACACATGTATTGGCGGATTTCTATCCCTTTCTTGAACCTTTCTCGGATGGAATTTTCCAAAGCCGCACATTCACGAAGCTATGTCTGATACCCTTCCCACCACTGCATGGATATACCTATTATCATGGTATCACCCGAGGAAGAGGGGAATATGTTTCATCTAAAAAATGGAAGTATTGACTCAATCCATCCCATAAAATCAATCGATCCAAAATTCATCTTCACGCATAGCAGTGGTAATGTACACACACCATCTATTAGAGACTTTGTAAAAGTTTTTGTTACCACCTCTCCATGGAATCCTTTGAATCAATATCATATGACTTCACACGTCTCTAACTCAGCTCCCCATCTATCGAGGGATTGATGTAGTCTTCCCTGCGCCCTGTGATCTGGTATATATTTTCAATGACAAAGCGATATGCATACAGATTCACTGGCTCATTGTAACGATCACCTCCATTTGGATCTAATGGCACAATCACGTGCAGGGTGTCTCTCTCTAACGACATTTGTCTCTTCTTCATATTCAACTCAACATTGTTTTCAAAGGCCCAGTCGGTTCCATGTAGGGTAGGGTAGGCATCAAATTCATCTATTATATCTATCACTTCAAAGGATTCCTTTGTCTTCACCCTTTCTATGTTCACTTCAACCTACTCCATTCGACCTATAGGAAAAAAAATATATTGACTTGTCAGCTGATGTTGAATGGTTGACCACACCAAGTTTTCTTTAGAGAACAAATCCTAGGATGTTTTAGGAAATATGTTCACATCAGATCCCAGATCTAACTTGACAACATCCATCTCAGAGCTTCCAAGTTTAGGTGCCATCTTGAACTCTCTTCCTGTGCACTTTTGTTTACTGAATTGGCACGTGTCCCTTTCTAGTAGGGGGGTTGATATAGTTATAACTCTCCCTTATTCCCCCATCTAGGATTCTAACATATGCATAAACATTTTCACAATGTCAATTTCACTTAACAACTTCAAATAATAGCACAAGAATTTACTTACTTGGTCTCCATTTTCTACTTCATGACTCATGTTGCACAATGCTTCTTCTTGCACATGATTTTTATCCAAAGACATATATGTGGCACATTGCAACTCTTCACAGGTTTGAGCTTCCTCCAGCAACCTACGTGTCACACGTTGTACTTCCTCCCAGACTCGAGCCTCTTCTAGAAACCTTTGTGTTGTGCATTGAAACTCTTCTTGTGCTAATTCTTCCTCTAAATCCCTATGTGTGTCATGTATAACCTGCTTCTATTGTGCAACAACAAACTTAGGAGGGAATTGTGATGCCTTTCTAATATGCCCCTCCATTCTTTGCATGAAATGTCTCCATGCTCAACTTCCCTTTCTAATCTTCATCTATGCTCCTCTCTACCACAATATTCTCTTCTAGACTTCCTCCTCGTGTGATCACTTTCCTCTTCATTTTGGGTCTGACCCCTCATCTCATGCCCCTTTCTATATTTTTTTTGCTTCTCTATTATGCTTTCTTAGTTAACTCAACTCTTCTTGTGTATCTTTTAGCTCTCTCTATCCTCTGCTCTTTTGTGTCGATTCTCTCTCCAACCTCATCTCAACATCTTCTAGATCCTCCTCAGTGGATCCATATCCTCTCTCTCTCTCTCTTCTCTCCCTTCTTGTCACCCCCCCCTGTTACGAGACTTATCGATAAATGTGTAAAAAAACATATCTCCCTAGATCCACCTAGATATAGAACAAAAAAAAACAGAATATGATGCTTTCCCTAAGCTCTAACTATTGAGTTTACTAGCTAACAGGAGATAGGCAACATACCCTTTAAATGTCTCATCCTCTTTCCATTTTCATCCTAGCTCCACTCCAGTGCTCCTGTGATATTGAAAATTCAAGGGAACACAAGCCAACCAAAGTGAAAGAAATCCAATATACTCAACAAGAACTTATGCATGTGATCAAGGAATCATACAATAAAACAAGACAAGTTTTATGGGAAAGAAACATGTCACTGTATTATATTAAAGTGAAAGTGGAGATTAAAACCAAAGCCTTGATGTTGCAAGTTCCCCTCTTGGTCCACACACTCACTTTCTCCGACCTTGAATGAAGAAGATCCACAATGACTTGATAAACTGAAATGAAGCCCTCAAGTATGAACTGAAGTATAATTACTCATCCAATTCTTAGCCTATTCAACATTAATCTTGCTTGAATCAACTTTAGCCTTTTCCATGAGAAATATATCTTTATATAAGGGAAAGCGATATGGTTAAAGAGATTAGGAACATCCCATCAAATCAAAGAAGTGAGTAAAATCCCAACCATACAGATGCCATCTCATCTTCTAGAAGATCCCCTTCTAGAACCTTTGTGAAAATTCCCCTTTTCTTAGTCTTTTGACATCATCACACCCTAGTTGTAGAGTAGCCTGGGGAGACATCGCAACCCATATTTAGAGTAGGAGGTAATGATCAGGCATCATTGCACACTGAGAAGTGAAAGTTAGTCACTTTCCTCATGAAGAAAGACTCTTTTTGGGAACATGAACACATGTTGTCAGTGGATCATTGGGGTCACCAAAATAATGTGTAACAGAATGCCCCCCAAATTATGAAGTTGAAACTTGTGATAGTTGAAATACTTTGTAGAATGCATGTTTCGAAAACAAGGAGTGCATCGATTGGGAACCTGCAAACAGTCAAGCATCAGCATAATAATATACCATTGTCTGAGGTAGGCATTCCCATACTCAAATTACAAAGTGTCAAATGAGCCATGGTGTTCTCACAGGGGCAGACCTAGGGTTCAACGCTCAACAACACACCAACAAAACCCTAACTACTAGCCCTTTTGAGAACACCTGCAAAGCAAATGATGTCTCACATGAGGTAGAGGCATGGGGGGGTTGTAGGACTCGGGTTGTAGATTTGTGATTATAACACTTAACAGGGAACTTAGACAACAATATGTATTAGATTATGATTCACATTCACATCGCAGATTAACCCTTATTATAGATCAACGCAGTAGCGATCAAGATCAAGCACGTCTAATCACTTAGCACATAAGATTAAATCAGATCTAACGTTAATATACCATTAAGAACTAATAAACCACATCATATGCATCCATCATACATTATAGCAATAACACTAAGAAGATAAACACATAAACAACATTGCACAAAGCACATCAAGGCATAGGATATACGTGGTTCACCCTAGTGTGGGGCTACATCCACCAGCTTCTTCTTCTTATTATTTATTAGTCTTCAATCTTCTTACATTCATCTGCTCCTGTGCACAAAGCCACAGAGACAAACTCTGCAGAGGACAAGAGATCTGTGAGATGCACACCAGATTCTCATTCCCAAAATCGGTTCAAGGCATAGAGCCAACTCCTCAGTAGCACAGAGCCTTACATACAACATATGTGCACAAAGAAACTTACAAAACACTTGCACTTAGCTCTAAAAGTATTAACATGCTCTTTGCTGAAAGCCAACTAGTCATGCACTAAGACAATTACTAAATCCCTTTACATATCTTAGCTACTACTTATTTAGACATTTACAACAAGGCCTAATCATGGGTAAACCCATGGACTGACACCCGTTAACCCATTACATAAACCCTAGTATACCCCTTGTTGGGTCCACAATCCCGCAAAATGAATGAGATCTCGTGATCTCGACTCCGCTTGGGCACTCCATCTTCGATCAGCCTGTCGAAGTCCCAAAAGTGGTCAAACACGACCAATGTTTCCACAAAACTTGGTTGAGGGCCAACATGCCCCCAACACTCTCATGTGACTCATCCCAAGTCACTTAGATATGGGAAATGCTCCTTCAAAAGCCTCGATATTAGCTCGATCTGAATCGACTTGTTGCTTCGCCATAGCCTCCTGCTCGATGAACTCTTGAATCAGTTGCTCTGTAACAGGCCCTTCTAGGCATTGTTCCACTATCTTAACCATTTGATCCAGCTACGAGCCTTGCCCTTCCATCTCTTAAAAAATTGTGCATGCTTCTTCCTTTACCACATTAAGTCTCTGTGTAACCTCCATGACTCTACTCTCGATGGCAATAATCTACTATCGAACTGTGTACTGCTACTGCAATATCTTCATTTTCTCAACTGCAATGAGTGACTTCATTTGCGACTGGACGATGAATTCCTACTGCTACGCCTCCTAGAGCTGTGTTTCTAGTTTCCTTAGCTACATATATTTTGCGAGGCATTTGTAGGTCTATGCATTAAGATCACTCAGCTTCTTACATTCTAGTGTGAGGATATTGATCCTTTCAACTGCGCTTTTGGCGATTTATTCTCTCTAATCGCGCACTTCTTAAGGAGTGCTCGACACTGCTTGGATCTCTAACTCTATTTCTCTTTCTTGAAGCTTCTGAATGGCCTACGAGAGCTTCCCTTATGTAGGAGCATCGCAAGCAAGTGCAAGCGAAGGACAACTGGATATGCACCAACGTGCATTTTGAAGACATTTAAATTTCAAAAGAGGAAACATTAATGTAATATCTGAAAAAGATACATATGCTTTTATGTTTTGGGGATTGTAATGCATAAATTGAGCATTCTCTCTCATATGTCGGTTGGAGGAATTTAATGTAATCAATGTAAAGTAGTTGTAGATATTTTAATTCGATAAGATAGATTAGAGTGTAGGAGGGAAAACTCTAGAAATCTCCCTCGTATGTATTGTATTGTATCATTTTTCTCATTGTAAGAGAAAGAGAGCATAGGAGAGTATAGAAGAATAGAGATTGTAGAAGTTGCATGAGTAGATAGTTGTTGCTATTGAACCCATGTACATAAGCACTTGAATTAATAGAAAGAAGGCTTGATCCAATTTCATGGTGTTGTTATGGTGACTGCTTGCATCTATTGAATGGTATGTTTACAGTTTTCTTATATACTCTATTATGCATTTGTTTCAATGCTATATATGCTCATTATTTCATGTTGAATGTATGAATTCTATGAGAGGGGAAGTATAAGTTTCAATTTCTTCTCGTCTTGATAATTCCTACAAAGAATGCAATGAAGGTTCTCAAGGAGTGCGTTGACAAGATTATGAGTTTTACCTCAAAAAAAGTCAAGAGAGATAGAGTTGTTCTTATACCAAAGAGTGCAAGAATAGCACAGAGCCATGAAAGGTGTGCGTAGGCTAAGGAGAAATCTTAGACTTTTCCAACCCAAGTGAGTGGTTGAAGAACTTCTTTTGCAAGGAGTGCACAGAGTTTGAAGTTGTCAAATAATCAGAGGTTATTGTGAATGTTGCAAAGAGTGCATGCAAGAGTTCCTTATAATCCCTGAGTTTGCAATAGAAACCAAGCTTAGAAAGGATAGAGACTTTGAATAGTTCATAGGAGGATGAGAGTTGAAGTCACCTCGCAAAAATCAAGCTTGGGAGGAAATACGCCAAGTTATTTGGTGATGAGTCTTTGAGAGCCTGACGGTTGAAATTCTCGAAGGGAGAAACATTCAAAATTCTATGGGCCATTGAATCTGGTAGAGTTGCAGGAAGGTTAAATGCTAGAGTCATTAACACTCACAAACTCGGGAGAGATAAAAACCGTTAGATCCTGAGGAGTGTCAGTCATCGATTGGGCATCACGATATATTGACATTTCGGGAGACAGGAGTGTGCAGAAGGATGATTTTAGAAATCAAAAGTCATGAAATCTCGATAGGATAAGGAGGAATCTGGAGCATTGGATCATGGGAACCCAGGACCGTTGATCTGGCATAGTGGTCATCACGGGTTCATATTTCGAGAAAAATGGGAGAGAACAGTTTTGAAACATCCTGATAAGTGAAGTCCCAACTTGTTTGAAGGTTGGGCCTCGGGTCGCATCTAAGGGTCACATCAGGAGAAATTAAGGGAGGATCTAGTAGACTGTTAGCCCTTTTCAGGTTTTTGGTAATCTGAGAAGTCGGGTGCATTGCAATGGAAGTCCTGACATCATGAAACATGATGTGCCTTTCAGAGTTAAGGCTATGGTCACACAGGTGGTCACATGGAGTGGATGTTTGTGCCTAATACTTGTTTATACAGGTGTAACTTCTAAAAGGACCTGTGGTTATATGTGTTGAAGGTTCCAACAAGAACTAAAGGAGCCATTTCGGCTCAAAGGAATTGAAGATCCATAGACAGGGAGGTCAAGCAAACGTTGCCGAGGTAGGGGTGTTGTGTCATTCCCCACTTGAATCTTGGTTGAATCTTCTTCCTCCTATGCCAAACCTGACACATAGCAAATTTCTTTAGTTACCACCTCTTTGACTGCGGTCTTCTCTGTAAGCAGCTGGTCTTTTTCTTTCTGCATCATTTCTTTTTCCTCCTCGAACATCATCTGAATTTCATCTTTATCCCTCTATGCAATGCAAAGTTGCTCTAAGACTTCCTCCTTTTCTTGCTTCAAGGATTATGTATCCTTCTCCTTCTCTTCTTGGATTCAATGAAGTCGAGCCTCAATTGCATCTACTAATCTTCATTATTTGGCAGGCTCATTCCCCAATTTTGTACTTTCCGACGAAGAAGGCGCAATAGGTACTGCGCGGCTTGAATGGATGGCTTGTTGTATGTCCTTGAGCTCTTTCTCGATTCGTTCATACAACATCTCCTGCTTTGCTCCATGTCTCTACAAGATATCCTCTGAAGCATCCTCAATGACTGCAATGATGAGATCAACATCATCTACTTTGAGAACATTCTTCGATTGAGGCTTATTAGCTCAGGTCTTCTTTCTTACTGAGGGTTTCTGCAGAGAAACCTTCCTTTTCTTTGATGTTTTGGCCTCGATAGGAGGATCCTTTGGTGATGTAAATTTTTCTTTGTCCTATTTTTCTCCTTCTTCCCCTCCTTCTTCTTCGTTCACTTCATCTCCTCATATTCCTACAAGTGAATCAAGCCTACTTTCCTCTGAGGCGTTGTGCTCCTCATTCGTTTCTATGTTCTGCACTTCCTCCTTTTTCTTCTTTTTATTTGCGCTAGTCTATCCATCATGTTCGACCCAAGTGACCAATGGACTTCCTATGATGTTGAGGTCAGAGAGTTTTGTAACATCAACTAGTACAAGGAACTCTTCTGGTCATTCTTTGGTGATCCCCTCCATATCCTCGTCAATTAGTTTGTAATAGGACTGTAGCTCCTCCTTACTCTCATCTCTGCACATAGTGATATAAATAAAGTGTCAATCTACGTGGAACTTCACTAGCGGTCTGTACTAGTGCAGTGTGTTTGGGGTCATTTGTGGAAATTTCTTAATGGCGTGCTTCAGCTATTGGTAGTAGGCATGGAAGACAATGTTCGACTGCCACTATTTTGACATATCATTTGTGTAGCACAAGGTGGAGAACCTCACGACCAACGAATCAGATGGCTCAACTTCTGGGAATGTTGCTCAGATGGCTCGACTAGTAACCAACTGAAATGAAACTCATACCCTTGGTCCTGTTCTTCGCGATAGTCCTTATCGAGCTCATTGACGAGGTAACTCACCCAGTTCATTTGCATCCCTTTTATGCACTTCCCTGCGAGGTCCACTACGAATCCTGTGACCTATGTTGGATGGTTCTTTCTAATTATCTTACCAGCTATAAGCTGACAAGATAGGCGCACTACGCCATCCTGGATGGAGGCTACCTTGTAGCCTCACTTTCCCTTTTCTACATCACCATAATCCTCCTTTATGTGTTGTGTTAGGGAGTGATCAGACGTCTTCCTTGGGTAGAACTGGTGAGGGTCCGATCCCTACATGCTCAGTCCTGTAATGATATGGATCAACGTCAGATCCACAGTCACACAACTGTCAAACCACATATATCCTAGATGGTAACACGATAGGAGGAGTTTAACGCAAGCATTAACCTCTTGATGTTTATTGCACGAGATCATTAATCCACAACTGGGAGACTACGCACAGCTTCTTCCCAGTCATTCTCATCAAATACCAATGTAGCATGAGCATCACGTAATTCTTCATGTCTCCAAGGTTAAAATCGATGTTCTTTAGAGCTAGGATATGTCCTAACTGGGGTCCTAATACGCGTATCCCCTTCGGGATGTACACAGTGATCAACATGTACTGGAAGTCTCTTGGGATGCTATCATTATTAACTGCGCCAACCAAAGGTGATATGTAATCTAGAAAGACTGACGAGATATGCTTCGTGTTATCCATATCATCGCAGTGTTTTCTTGGCTTCTCAGTAGTGGTTCAGCTAGAACGACATCCAATCAAGGGGGATGCTTGTAGGCCCACATTGATGATGCCTGTATTCCTACGGACATAACTTTCTTAGCCATGAGGTCTACAAGAATATTCTCCATAGACTTTTCTAACGTGCTTGGTTCACCCGACATTCTCACTTATAACAAAATAGATCGGGTAGGTGAATGGACAAGCGAGGTAATCAAACAGAAGGTGAGGTCTATAAACCACAGTGTAATACAGTGGATTGTCTATTATCTCGGATATCACAGGCTATAAAAAGTGGTCCCGGTGCAGCGTCTCATGGGTTAAATAAGAAAACGTTGTAATAGATTCCTCCAAGGGGCAAGAATGCCTCAATCAATATGAATTAGTCTGTCAGGGCGTGGTCTAAACGGTCCATTCACTCATAACTGTTTTTTCTAGCCATTCTGGGTCATTATTCTAATGTTCGGGGTTCCTCCAATGGTCATATAGCTTCTTCGTGGCGAAATCCCATTCTGCATGGTTCTTCTATTCTGGCAAGGTTCAGTTTCTGTGGATCAACCTCCTGCGAAGTCTTCTCCTATAGTTTTTCTAACTTGTCTTTCTTCTTACTGAGCTTCCTTGCCTTTTTCCTGTGATCTGAGTTTCTGGATTCTTGTTTCCATTCTTATTCTTATTTCCTCTTAGTATAGTGACTTTGTGAGGTTGACGTTCTTTCAAAGGGTTCAAAGGTAATACCTCTTCTCTTATTAACTCCAAGGTAGGTATTCTTCTTTCTGGTATGGATAGTTCCTTCAATATTTCATGTGTTCTTTCAACTTCAACAACTAATTCTCTTGCATTCTGTTGCTTTGACTCATCCTCTTGTTCTTATATTAGTCACTCTATTTTTCTAGCTATGAGTTCCCTTAGTTCTTTCTTTTTTTGTTCTATAACTTCCTCCTCTGTTTTTCTTCTGATTTGATATTTCTCAATCCAAGTCTTTCCTAATAGAAGTGGGAAAAGGGTGTTGTTCTCAATAAACCTAATAACTTCAAATTCTTCTTCAGTCGACGTTTCATGAGAAATCATAGGTATATTAGTAACTCTTCCACCTAGGGTTATCATATTTCCTTTAAACAAGACTATCCTTCCTAATGAAGGTACCATAGCAGGCTTTTCCAAAATTTCACAAGTTCTTTCTAGCATAATATTCACATGTGTTTCTTCATCTAATACACAGTCTATGTTGAAGTCTTTTATTCTTGTAACTATGCATTGTTTTTCTTTTAGTATTTCTGGTAAATTGATGTCTCTATGATCATCCATTACATCTTTTAGTTGTATTAACATAGTCTCTGACTCTTTTTATTTATGATTCTCTAACATATCCTTAGTCTTTTGACCTTCTTTATAGTTTTCTTGTCTCATCTTCATCTTTTCAACTTTAGCAATCATTCTTGGACAATCCTCAACCTCATTACCAATAACTTTACAACAAAGACAAATAGGACCTATACCAGGGCATTCTTTAGCAAGATGTCCTGGCCTTCTACAATTATAACATAGTGTCAATCCTCTCTTTCTTTTAAACAATCCCCAATATCTCTTGTACTCCACACTAGGATCACAGTGTTGGACCTGCAATCTGGAAAATTTCTTTCTAGGTTCCTACATCCATTTATTAGTCCAAAAAGTATTTCTATGCATAGGAATAACATATATTTCTCAATTTCTATCAAATTTATTCACATCAACTCTTTCTTCTAACTGTGCCATTGTTTTCATACTAGGACAAAATCTATCAAACATACCTAGATTCAGACTTTCGAAGAAAAAAATTCCACTTATCTTACCTTTACCAGAGCACATAGATCTAAGATCTTAACTCTTTTCTTCAGATTGGGTTTCTTTCCTTAGAACATAGTTTCACAAGTCAAGTAGAATATTGTGAACTACAACAACAAATATACGCACAAAGATTTCTCTTTTCTTCAGTTCCCATCAATCACAGTTTCAGGTCCTGACAATGGAACCATTTGTTGGCACAGGGGTAGACTAAGGGTTCAACGCTCAACAACGCACCAACAAAACCCTAACTACTCGCCCTTTTGACAAAACCTGCAAAGTAGATGAAGTCTCACCTGAGGTAGAGGCAGGGGAGATTGTAGGACCCAGGTGTCTACAACCAAGATGAGACAAAGATCTATGATTATAACACTTAACAGGGCACTTAGCCAATAATATGTATTAGATTATGATTCACATTCACATCGCAGATTGACCCTTATTACAAATAAGAGCAGTAACGATCAATATCAAGAACATCTAATTACTTGGCACATAGCATTAACTTAGATCTAACATTCATATGCCATTAATCACTAAGAAACCAAATCAGATGCATTCATGATACATTATAGCAATAACACTAAATAGAGAAACGCATAAACAACATTGCACAAATCACATCAAGGCATAGGATATACGTGGTTCACCCCAGTGTGAGGATACATCCACCAACTTCTTCTTCTTATTTATTAGTCCTTAATATTCTTACATTCATCTTCTCCTATGCACAAAGCCACATAGACAAACTCCACAGAGGACAAGAGATCTGCAAGCTACGCACCAGATCCTCCTTCCCAAAATTGGATCAAGGCACAGAGCCAACTCCTCAGTAGAACAAAGCCTTACATACAATGACGGTGCACAAAAAAACTTGCAAAACACTTGTGCTTAGCTCTGAAAGTCTTAACATGCTCTTTGCGCAAAGCCAACTAGTGATGCCCTAAGCCAATTAGTAACTCCCTTTACATCACTTAGCTACTACTTATTTATACATTTACAACAAGACTTAATCATAGGTAAACCCATGGCCCAACATACCTTAACTCATTACACAAACCATAGTAAACCCCTTGCTGGGTCCACAAGCCCACAAAATGAATGAGACCCTGCAATCTCGACTCTGCATGGGTGCTCCATATTTGACCAACCTGTCGAAATCCAAAAGTGGTCAAACATGAACAATGTTTTCTCAAAACTTGGTTGAGGGCCAACACATGGCCACTAAATATACATTATGGATCCATGTCATTATGAATCAGCATAGCCACCTAGAATACACTGTGGATCTATGCTCTACATTGACTCAGATTCAGACATTGCCACGAGACATACAAAGTGGATCTATGTGTCAATACAAATCATGAATACTTCATCGCAACCTGGACCAGAATAGAATGATCCAGGGTCTTCAATTCCATCATCCTTAAGTATGAATATAACCATGTGATTACATATGTTGAAGTCAAACATGGTAGAAACCACTTATTTATTGGTGAATGATGAAAACCGTTAACAAGTGCAAGGGAAATCACCATTGATGTCAATGATTCCCAAGGTACTCCAGTACAATCCAACAAATGTGAATAAATGAGCTGAAGTCAAACACTTGATGGAATATTCCAATAAGGGGTCAATGATGTAAATCTATTGTTGAAAGCAAAGAAACTTGCCATTGAGGCATGCAAGCTCTAATGTACTAAATGATTTCTAAGTCGTGTTCCTGGATAATGAGCCGAAGTTGACAGAAAAAGACTCATAATAGGAGGGCCTTGATGTATCCCCCATCAATGACATGAAATAAGTAACAGATTTGAGGTAGATCAGAGTATGAATTGATTTGAAACTGACACAGGGAAGGCCGACATGGTAGAAAATTTATAACTGCAGATGGTCGACTCAATAGGAAGCTTATTAAGGTTGGAATTCTCTTGAACAGATGAATGACACAACAATGGTATTGGAAACATTGAATCAAGTAGGACCCAACATATGTACATGCAGATGGTCAAACAAGAAACAAATGGATTTCCCAACCCTTATTCAATGAGGAAGGGGGGTGTCATGTTCAAGAGTGACTATTACTGCCACTAACAAGGATACAAAGACACATTTCTTTCCCAAATTTTCCCACACCATTTCTGGCGAGTAGCTCTTTATTTTTATGCAAGGTTGAGGAGGATAACATATGCTTGTTGATTTAAGACCACTGTTGGCCCTTGACCAAATTTTGGAGATCCTTGGTCAGGTTTGACCATTTTGGGACTTCGTCAGGCTGGTCAAAGGTAGAGCGCAAGTCGAAACGGAGATCGTGATATATCGACCCCTTTTTAGGGAAGTTTTGGGATTAGGGTTTATGTAACGGGTATAGGAATGTCGGCCCATGGGTTCATCCATGTTTTGGCCCTTTTGTAATGTATAAATAGAAACTAGGTGAAGTAAGTAGTGGCATCATGTTGTAGGATGATGAGCTAAGTGTGAATAGTCATGAATGCTTTGTGCATGTTATGTCGAACACTTGCAAATCTAAGTGCAACTGATTGTAAGAAGGCTTTGTGCAAATTATAAGAGGGATCTATGTTGTAACCTAGCTCGGGGAAGGATGATCTAGCAAGGTGTACATAGATATCCTATCCTATGCAGAGTGGGTTTTGATGCTTTGTGGATGTAGATGATTGACAGAAGATAATAAAGAAGAATAAGAGTTGGTAGATGTAGCCCCACGCTGGGGTTGAACCACGTATATCATGTGTTATGGTTTCTTTGTGCATTATGGTTGTTATATTGTTCATATTATTTATGCTTAGTGCAATAATGTATGTTTAGTTGAATCTGATATGATAGATTAGTGCTTAGTGATGTGAATGAATGCTAGATCCAGTCTATTTCCATATAATAAGTGCTTAGAGGTGTTATATATGGTTGAATACTGTGTTTTTCTATAATTATGTTTCTTCCTGCGATGTGAATAAAGGATGAATATTAATGAATATTAACTACTAAGTGTTTTTTTAGAGTGGTGTAATCACAGATATGTGTCCCATCTAGGTTGCAAACACTTGAGTCCTGCAACCACCCCTGCCTCTACCTTAGGTGAGACTTCATCTGGTTCACAGGTGTTTCTGAAAGGCCCGGTAGTTAGGATTTTGTTGGTGCATTGTTGAAGCATTGAACCTTGGGTCTTCCAGTGTGCCAACACCCATCCTTCGAACCAATCCCTCAGAGTATGTTTAACGAACCCTAAGAAGGAGTGGTTCGGTCCCATATGGGTCTTTCAATGTTTTTTTTATGAGTCCAAAGAGAGAAAACTCGAGGGTTTTTCATGTTTAGAGAGCCTGAAAAACAATTAAAGAGAGATTCATCAGTTCCTTTTTCATAAATTAATCTTATGAGACTGAAAAAGTGATAACCCACTACTCATCAAATGTTTTCTTCAAATAATTTTTTGAGCGTGAAAAGAACAATGTCGCTCGACAATATTTTCATTTTTACGGAGCATGAAAAGATCTTAAAGGATACTCCATAGGTTTTGTTTTTCGTGTTACCAATACGAATACAAAAAAACAATAAAAGTATACTCGGTTACATTCTCATCGATTTATGAGCAGGAGAAAGAACAAAAACTAAGCTCAGAGTTTTTCCTAAAAGACTCTAAAAGAATCTGTACATGTGACAAATATATAAAAGCAAACCAAAAAAGCGTATCCTTGTTCAATGTTTCATTCCTAGATTTTTCATCTGCAAAAAATCAAACACCTGCAACGTCGTTAGGACTTTAGGGTCTAGGTAAAATATATAAAATAATATAAAATATAAATGAAAAAGTGAAAAATTCAATAAAAATGGGTAAAAACTTCATTTCACTATTCCATTTGTTATGTCACCCAAACTTTGTTCCAAAACCCTCTATTTACCTCAATTTTCCACTGCGGATTGCAGAAGATATGGTTGATCATTTGAAGAACGGTCTCCGAAGAACAAGTAATTTTCATCTCTTTCAACTTTCCATGGATCAAAATTTATTTTTTATTGGTTAGAAATGAATTTTTGAGTGAAGTTTTCAAGGGTACCTATGCACGAAGGTTGTCACAAGCACCATATATCGATCCCTACAATGACCCAGGGTCGTCATAGGTGCCCTATATCGAGACCTACAACAACCCAGTGTCATCACAGGCAGCCTTAAAACTAGCCTACGATGACTCTGCACTATACGGATGCCCAGGCCTGTGACGTGCGTAGTTCAAAAAGTTTTTTGAGATGTATTTGCCAATAATATGTTTCCAGGGAGAAGATAAAGATGCTAATCTATATTTTTTGTTCCATTGCAGGTTTTCCATGGTAAAAATGTTGGAATGGAAAGAGAGAGAGCACGAGGAGGAAGACTACTTTGTCGGGAATGACTCGTGAATAGTAAATTCCCTTCGGTGGTGTGGACTATCAAAATTCTTTAAAATTTAAGGCATGATGGCCCAGCTGAGGTTACTCGAAACTAGTTCACATGTGGGATGTGGACGAACAGGCGTTTCGTGCAGGTTCTCACATTCTTACAATAGATATCGAGGAGATCTACTTCTTGACTGGGCTATCTCGCTGTGGTTCCCGGTTTAAGATTATAGGTAGCAGGGGAGGTGGCAAGCCTATGAGCCACTATATTAGTGCACATTGTGTGCCAAGTACTCAGAAGCATAGTGGAAAATTCGCTATAAGAGATGTCTGAGACTTGCCTCTACGGACCATCCTCTACACCATCACATGCATGGTAGGGAGTGCAGCTCCCGATATGTCTCTTCAGAGCTATTTTCAGTATGCATTGGAATGTATGGATCCCTGGGTCTTTAACTAGTGTGAAAGGGTTCTCAAAAGTATGAAAAAACAATTGACCAAGTGCAAGAGTGGTGACCTGAAATAGTTTGGATACGGGTCGATTTTGATGTTCTTATTCCTATATAGGGTCCCATATTTGTGCTTTCAGGTAGAATCAGGTATACTTGCCCCATAGGATCTAAGAATTAAGAGGTGAGTCGACCACATGACATGTAACTGGTCTTATCATTAAGTATAATGATGTTTTCTTTGACTGGTTGCAGACCCAGATGCTCATGGTCGATGACTATGTGTATGTCGGACTCGACTTTTGTGGAGATATGAACCTAGTTCTTACTGAAGGTTCCCAATGGGGGGACATAGGTAAGAAGGACATTTTGTTTTTATTATGTTTTTGTGATTTTTAATATAATTTTTTTTTATGTTGTTTATTCGATGACTAATCAAATGCTCTTTGATGATCCATACATGGGACCTTATTTTCCTCCTGGTTCATCCCCCATTCTGAGGCGAGAGGAGAGACCTGACATAGCAGGAGTAGCTATTTTCGACTACAATATCCTAAAGCAGAATCTAGAGGGGCTCACGATGAACATCCCAGATGCCTCCATCGATGATATATCGAGGCATTATCAACACCCTACAGTGGGAGTGTCTACTTCCATCGATCAACTGCTCCATATATTAACATGGGTGGTCGTATGTTATAGCAATAAACATCCTTGATGCTGTATTGTATATGAATCCATGTGCTTCACATTTTTGATATTTCGATCATCGGACAAAACCACTTTTTGTAAAACTTTTATCATTATATATATATATGAGGCTTCTACTGGCTTACTTGTTGTATATATAAAGTGTGATTGGATTTTATAAATGTTGGCCCTTGACCAAGTTTTGGATATCCTTGGTTTGGTTTGACCTATTTTGGGACTTCGACAGGCTATCAAAGGTGGAGCTCAACTCGAAGCAGAGATCATGGGACGTCAACCCATTTTTAGGGATTTTTGGGATTTGGGCTTATGTAACAGGTATGGGGATATCGGCCCATGGGTTTACCCATGTTTAGGCCCATTTTGTAATGTATAAATAGATTTACATGTGATGTAAGAAGAGACACAAAGGACGATATAGACATCTGTGTGATTATGTGCTAAGTGCAAGTGATAATGTACATGCTTTGTGCATACTATGTGAAGCTTGCAAGGCTAAGTACAAGTGAATGTAAGAGATTGGGTAAAGGATTTATGTTGTAACCTAGCTCGGGGAAGGAGGATTTAGCTGAGTGCACACAGATCTCCTGTCCTATGCAGAGTAGGATCTTGTGGCTCTGTGCATGTAGATGATTGACTGAAGATAATAAAGAGAAGCAGAGTTGGTGGATGTAGCCCCAGGCTGGGGGGTGAACCATGTATATCCTATGTTATGGTTTCTTTGTGCATTGTGATTGTTTTATTGTTCATATGGTTAATACTTAGTATAGTAATGTATTCTTACATGGACATGATATGATATCTTAGTGCTTAGTGATATGAATGAATGTTAGATTTGATCCATTTCTTTATGCTAAGGGTTTAGATGTGGTAGATCTAAGTGAATACTACATTGCTCTGTAATTAGTGTTTTATCTGCTAAGTAAATATAGGTTAGATACTAATGAATGATAATTGATAAGTGTTTTTTTAAGGTGATGTAATCACATATCTATGTCCTAGCTAAGGTTGCAGACACTGGATTCCTGCAACCACCCCTGCCTCTATCTCAGGTGAGACTTAATCTTCTTCGTAGGTGTTATCGAAAGGGTTGGTAGTTAGGGTTTTGTTGGTGCGTTGTTCAAGCATTGAACCTGTTAGAAAAAAAGGACCATGGAGAAAAAAAATAAAACAAATGCGGAAACAAAACACAGACACAGATTTATGTGGTTCACCCAGTGTGGTCTATGTCCACCAGAAAAATTGCCAGGTCCTTCCTTTATTATTATCTAGCAAATGAAGGGATACAACCTACAACAAAACTCATTGTAACTTCCTCTTCTTTCTCTCACGGTCTCGTCTTTCAGAATATATTACTCACCATAATGCATAGATGCAATACATTTCCCTCATAACATAGGGCTTCCCTCTAGGGAAAAAAACCCTAACATAATTTCTATCGTTAGATCTGCGACCTTATAATGAACGGTCCATATTTACAATGAAATTACAATATACATTTACAAGGCAATTTTTCCTTCGGGGGCCCTCCTCCCCTGAACCCCACAGAGGGGGTACCCCCCCCTCTGCACTCCCCCACATGGAAGAGTGTACATACTTCTGGGGTGTAAAGTCTTCATGGGGTATAAACACGGCTGAAATAAAGGACCTCTGAATCAGGAAGATAATCAGGATCCACAACCAACAAAATTATAATTTCTAAGTGTTTTGTTAAGGTGTTGTAATCATAGATCTGTGTCCCAGCTAAGGTTGCAGACACTGGAGTCCTGAAACCACCCCTTCCTCTACCTCGGGTGTGACTTAATATACTTCACAGATTTTTTCGAAAGGGATGGTAGTTAGGGTTTTGTTTGTGCGTTGCTCAAGCATTGAACTTGTTAGAAAAATAGGACCACAGATAAATAAAATAAAACAAACGTGGAAACAAAACACAGAAGATACACAATACAATAGAGACACAGATTTGCGTGGTTCACCCAGTGTGGGCTACGTCCACCATAGAAATTTCTAGGTCCTTCCTTTATTATTATCCAACAAATGAAGGGATACAACCTATGAAAAAACTCGTTGTAACTTCCTCTTCTTTCTCTCACAGTCTCCTCTTTCAGAATATAATAATCGCCATAATGCATAGCCGCAAAACATTTCCCTCATAACAGAGGGTTGCCCTCTAGAGAAAAAAAATCTAACATAATTTCTACTGTTATATCTACAACCTTACAACGAACGGTCCAGATTTACAATGAAATTACAATATACATTTACAAGGCAATTTTTCCTTCGGGGGCTCGCTTGCCCCCGGGCCTCGCAGAGT
>JZKD02S2064549.1:455268-477748 GCA_000966675.3 Picea glauca
GATTATCTTCCTGATGCAGAGGTCCTTTTCTTTCAGCCGTGTCTATACCCCATGAAGTATTTACACCCCAGAAGTATGTACACTCTTCCACGCGGGGGAGTGCAGAGGGGGGGTAACCCCTTTGCGGGGTCCGAGGGGTCCATCCCCTCGGTTGGGGGGTCTGGGGGCAAGCGGGGGTTCGAGGGCGAAGCCCCCGAAGCAAAAATTGCCTTATAAAAGTATATTGTAATTTCATTGTAAATCTAGACCGTTCATTATAAGGTCGCAGATCTAATGGTAGAGATTATGTTAGGGATTTTTTCTCATGAAGGCAACCCTCTTTTATGAGGGAAATGTATAGCGACTATGTATGAGAGTGAATATTGTATTCGTAGAGAGGAGACTGTGAGAGAAAGAAGAGGAAGTTACAGTGGGTTTTGCTGTAGGCTGTATCCCTTCGTTTGTTGGATAATAATAAAGGAAGGACCTGGCAATTTCTCTGGTGGACGTAGCCCACACTAGGTGAACCATGTAAATCTGTGTCTCTCTTGTATTGTGTGTCTTCTGTGTTTTTTGTTTCTACATTTGTTTTATTTTATTGCTCCGTGGTCCTGTTTTTCTAACAAGATCTAGGCACATGGACCGATAGCCATCCGATCCAGGAGAAGTTGCATGAGGTTTAACCCTCGTATGTGAAGAAGGGAACGAAGGGCCTATTTCGTCATTTTTGATACCAGGAGATACAAAGGGAAAGAGTCGGGACTCTTGATCCATGAAATCCCGAAAAGATCGTGACCGTCCAACAAGAGGACACGTGGCAAGTGGTCAAGGTTTCAGGGAAATTCCTGAATGGAGGATTTCGATATTTTGGCTACCAAGAATGGAAAGGGTAGGAGATCAGAACTCTTGACCCATGAAATCCTGAAAAGACACAAGCTGTCAGATAGGGAGAGGCTATGAGCCGTTGATCCCAGTTTGGAGCAGAATATTGGCATTTTGGACTTCAATATTTTAGAGTTCGGTATGCAGGAGCATCGCTCCAAGCCAGCTACATGCCATCCAACCAACACATCAAAGCGTGCATTCGATGGGAGAGAGAGGCACAACCTTCTCGATTTTCAAATTTTCAAATTATATTAAATGATTGTAAGGCTGGTAGAGTCAAAAATATATGCATATGCATAGGCTTTAGTAAAGTTTTCCTTAAATAGGTTGTAAGGTTGAGATCTAGATCTGATTTGGACTAGACAGCCATTCAATGTAATTGAATGTAAGTTAATGAGATTTGGTGAGGATGGAGGGAAACGCTCAAGGAGACCCCTCATGTAAAAAGATATTTTTGGTATCTAGAGTTATTTTTAGAATAGAAGAGAGTCGAGACTATGTTGCAGTCCGAGCTCGAACACATTGTAATGAGGCATTTAATATTAATACAAAGAGCAGTTTTTCCTGCACATGAGTCTTTATGTGTTTATGAGTTCATGAACGAATGTCTTTATGTGTTGATGATATGGTGTAGATGTATGTTAGGTTCCATCTATAGGTGATAGATAGACTTCTTTATCTATCTGTGAGTTCTTTGATTCTAAGTTTGGGTTCTTTGAGGTTTCATGCAAGAGTACATGACAGAGTACTATGGTCTCTAAAAACCAGTGCACAAAGTGCACTTCTGAATTCTACAGATTTAGACAAAGATGTTCCAAGAGGGCACACCAGCTGAAGTCACTAACTCAAGGAGAATCCTCAAGGTTGTTGAATACCTTGGAGGTAATTCTGTTCAGAAGAGAGCACAGGAAATACCAGAATCATTGAGGAATTCTCTATAATTTCTGCCAGGAGGGCATTGAGTGAATGTGCAGGATGCATTAGGAGAGGAACTCTATTTCAATTTCAGTAAGAAGATAGGATCACTAAAGATTCTGTAGAAGCTCTGTCAGGAGGGCACTGAGCGAGTGCAAGGAGTGCACTGAGCAGAACTCTGTTTTGAGTTCAGAGAAAGAGAAGTGTCATAATAGAAGACCTTCACAGGGTTACTGAACACCCTGAAATCTTAGGAAAAGGAGTTCTTGAGTAGGAAGTTTCCAGAGGAAATTTCCATTATTTCAAGGAGAGAAAGGGGCAGAGACATTAGAGGTATGAGAAATTGAAGCTCAAGTAGATAAAGACATGTGCAAGGAGTGCACAAGGCCGACACCTGAGTAAATTGTTGACAGATAGATAGTTGTCTGAAGGCTCAGCAGACAACAGGAGTTGGAGATGGATAGTGCCTTTGTGCATAGAGCCATAGCTACAAGGAATCATAGAAGTAAAGACATCCTTTGGTGAGCAAGAGTTAACAAATCTCAGGAGGGACAACATCTTTAGAACACAAGCGGGGGCCAAAGTTACAGGATTCGTAAGCAAAGGCTGAGACCTATGAAGCGTTTGAAGTCTTCCAAGTTCAGGAAGAAGCGCAAGCTTAGGAGGGAGAACAACTGTTGTTAGATCAGCTAGAGAGGACGAGATCTGGAACATTGAACCTATGTCCAAGAAAGCAGGAGAAGAGTGTGAAGGAGAAAGAGATCTAGGCCATCAGATCTGGGTGCATGGACTGATAGCCATCAGATCTAGGATAAGTTGCATGAGGTTTAACCCTCGTATGTTAAGAAGGGAATGAAAGGCCTATTTTGGCATTTCGTCTACTGGGGGTTACAAAGGGAAAGATTCGAGACTCTTGACCCACAAAATCTCGAAAGGATCATGACCGCCCAACAAGAGGACACGTGGCAAGCGATCGAGGTTTCGGGGAAATTCGCGAAAGGAGGATTTCAACATCTCAGCTACTATAAATGCAAAGGGTAAGAGTTTGGAACTCTTGACCCATGAAATCCCAAAAAGACACAAGCCATCAGATCAGGAGAGGCTATGAGACGTTGATTCCAATTTGGAGAAGAAGACCGGCATTTCGGACTTCAGTATGCAGGAGCATCGCTCCAAGCCTGCTACGCGCCAACCAACCAGCACATCAAAGCGTGGATTCAATGGGAGAGAGAGGCACAACCTTCTTGATTTTCAAATTTTGAAATTGTATTAAATGATTGTAAGGATGGTAGAGACAAAAATCCATGCATATGCGCAGGATTTAGTAAAGGTTGCCTTAAATAGGTAGTAAGGCTGAGATCTAGATCCGATTCAGACTAGACAACAATTCAATCTAAGTTAATGAGAGTTGGTGAGGATGGAGGGAAGCACTCGAAGAGCCCCCTCATGTAAAAAAATCTTTTTTGGTATCTAGAGTTAGTTTTAGAAGAAGAGAAGAGAGTCGAGACTCTGTTGCAGGCAAAGCTCGAACACATTGTAATGAGGAATTTCATATTAATACAAAGAGAAGTTTTTCCTGCACATGATTCTTTATGTGTTTATGAGATCATGAATGAATGTATTTATGTGTTGATGATATGTTGTACATGTATGATAGGTTCCATATGCAGGTGATAGATAGACTTATTTATCTATCTGTGAGTTATGTGATTCCAAGTTTTGGTTCTTTGGGGTTTCAAGCAAGAGCGCATGACAAAGTACTGCGGTCTCTAAAAACTAGTGCATAGAGTGCACTTTTGAATTCTTTGGATTCAGAAAAATATGTGCCAAGAGGGTGCACCAGCTGAAGTCATTGACTCAAGGAGAATCCTCACATTTTTTGAATAACTTGGAGGCAAGTTTGTGCAAAAGAGAGAAGACCAGAGTCATTGAGGGATTCTGTATAAGTTCTTCAAGGAGGGCATTGAGCGAATGCACAGGATTCATTAGGAGAGGAGCTATATTTCGAGTTCAGTAAGAAGACAGGGTCACCAAGGATTCTGTAGAAGCTCTACCAGGAGGGCATCAAGCGAGTGCAAGGAGTGCACTGAGAAGAACTCTGTTTTGAGTTCAGAGAAAGAGAAGTGTCACAGGAGAAGACATTCATAAGCTTATTGAACACCCTGCAGGCTCAACAAGGAGTTCTTTAGTAGGAAGTTGCCAGAGGGAATTTCCATTCTTTCAAGGAGAGAAAGCGAAAGAGACCTTAGAGGTCTGAGAAAATGAAGATCAACAAGATAAAGACCTGTGCAGGGAGTGCACCAAGGTGACACCTGAGTAAAGTGTTGACAGACAGAGAATCATCTGAAGGCTTGTCATACAACAGGAGTGGGAGACGAACAGTTCCTTTGCGCACAGAACCATAGCTGGAAGGAATCACAGAAGTTGAGACATACTTTGGTGAGAAAGAGTTGAAAAATCTCAGGAGGGACAGTGTCTTTAGAACATAGGCGGGGGCCAAAGTTACAGGTTTCGTAGAGGAAGAAAAGGCTAAGACCTGTGAAGTGTTTGAAGTCTTCCAAGTTCAGGAAGAAGCTCAAGCTCAGGAGGGAGCACAACTATTGTTAGATCAGCTAGAGAGGATGAGATCTGGACCATTGAACCTATGTCTGGGCAAGCAGGAGAAGTGTGCACAGGAGAAAGAGATATGGACTGTTAGATCTGGGTGCATGGACTGATAGCCATCAGATCCAGGAGAAGCTGCATGAGGTTTAACCCTCATATATGAAGAAGGGAACGAAAGGCCTATTTCAGAATTTTAGCTACTGGGAGATACAAAGGGCAAGAGTTTGGACTCTTGATCCAAGAAATCCTGAAAGGATCATGACCATCCAATAGGAGGACATGTGGCGAGCGGTCAAGGTTTCGGGGAAATTCTCGAAAGGAGGATTTCATCATTTCATCTACCGGGAATGCAAAGGGTAAGAGTTCGAAAATCTTGACCTATGAAATCTCGAAAAGACACAAGCCATTGGATCAGGAGAGGCTATGAGCCGTTGATCCTAGTTTGGAGCGGAAGACCAATATTTTAGACTTCGGTATTTCAGCATTTCGGATATCGAGAGATCGAAAGGGTAAGGAGTGGTTGCATACGGGATCGTGAAGTCCTGAAATGCAAAAACCTGAAAGAGTTCTAGGGAATAACATCGGTCACGGGGCAGGGACACATTTCGGCATTTCGGGATTTGGATTTTTGGCGATCCTGAAGACAAGGAGTAGGGCACAGAGTGTTGGAAACCTTGAAGTGGTGAAACACGACGTGCATTTGTAGTGGGGCTACGGTCACACATTTTGGATTTTTGGTATTCAACTTTTCAACCATCCTGAGGATAAGAAGTCAGGCACTTCGGTGTTGGAAAACCTGAAGTCCTGAAAGTGACATGTGATCACGGAGGACACAATCACATAGACCAAAATTTCGGTATTTCGGCATTTTGGAGTTCGGGGGATCGAAGAGTTAGAGATTCTAGATATCAGGGTTCCTGAAATCATGAAACCCAAAATCCCTTTTCAAAAAGGGTCGCGGTCATGTCTGGTGGCCATGTGGAGGTGAAGACTCATGCCTGGTGCATTGCTTGTGCAGGTGGAGTTTTCGTATAAAGGACTCGTGGATCTGGTTCGTTGAAGGTTCCAGCAGGTAACTAAAGGAGCCACTTCGGCTCGAGGAGAAATCAGAACGATCTTAAGACCGGGAGGCCGCACAAAACTGTTGAGGCAGGGGGTGCTGCGTCAAGTGGTATCAAAGCTTGATTTTGTCTATATATATTAGGCAGAGGAAGCTAGAGGAAAAGAAGTAGTCTGATACACAACAGTGTGGTATCAGAGCAGGACTTCATCTGTATATTTCAGATGAAGAGGATTGAAGAGATTGTTGCAGAACACAACAACAAATAGACAGTCAGTTCCACTGTAAGAAAATGTTGGAAGCAATCACATTTGCAAAGTGACAGTTGTAGGTTTGTCAGGAGGGCAGACAGGAAGAGGAAGATGGCTACCGAAGGCCATGGACGCGGTGGAAATAATAACCACCAGCAGATGAGTAAATCATAGATGGATCTAGAGCTCCCTGAGATAAGAGTAAGGATGGAGGAGATTGCATTTCAAATGCAGCAGGATGCAAAATTGTGATGGGTATATGAATGGCCCATGAAAACGAAAGTGAAATGGCCAGTCAAGGAATTGTTGGCCAAAAGGTAGTGGAAGCTATTGAAGGAATGGCTGAGGTATGTTGAAAGCCTCAGGGGTGAAGAGGAGATGGTTCATGTCTTTGAACCAGAAGCTGGGAGAAATCTCAATGATGATGAGGAGAGAATATCACTAGAAGATCTCAGAGACTGCCAAGAGGACAGTGAGGAATTTTCAATTTTCTAGGAGAGCAATAAGAAGAGGTTATAAAATGATCTCAAATACTGCCAGGAGGGTAGGAAAGAAAATTCATGTTTCCAGGAGGGCAATGAGATGAGATCGTTGGAAGATCTCAGAGACTGCTAGGAGGGCAGAGAAGAAATCCAAAATTGCCAGGTGGGAAGGGGAAAAGAAGTGAGACTGTCTGAAAGTCTCTGGAGCTCAGAAGTCAGTTCATGTCAGCAGGGAGTGCTGATGGAGATGGGATCGAGATATCTCATAAATTTCCTAGTGGGTAGAGATGGAATTTCAAATTGCAAGGTGGGAAATAAAAAGAGATCAAGTGAAGGTCTCGTATACTGCTAGGAAGGTGGTGATGAAACTTCAAATTTCTAGGAGGGCACTCAGATGGGATCAATTGATCTCATAGACTGTCAGGTGGGTAACAAAAAAATCCCATACTGCCAGGTGGGCAAGGGAGAGCAGATGAACTCAGAGGTAATTTCATATCAGTAAGAAGAGTTGACAAAGAGGATGAGCTTAGAGGTAAGTTCATATCAGCAAGGACAACTGATAGAGAAGGAAGATCAGAAGAGTGTTCTGATGATTGGAGGGATAAGAATATTCCTGCCAAATAGTTCAGTAGAGGCTAATACAAGCGTTGCGCATAAGGCTATAGTGCAACAAGAATCTGAGAAGCAGGCCATGGGGCCAAATGATTTTATTGTTAACTGTGTCTGTGATGCAGGTGCAAAAAAGGAAGGACAACTAGTTGTGACTATCAAAGAGATGGAGCAAATATCAGAAGTTGCCCAAGGGAAAGAAGAGGAGAACACAGTTGAGATTCTCACTCCATGGGAGATGGAGTTGGAGATGCTAGAGGATTGGTTGAACCATCCAGAACCAGTAGATGACTGCAATGAGGAGACAATCATGCAGATGTTAGCAGAGGAGCATTCTGAGGAATTGCTCAAAAATTTCAGCAGGGAGATAAATAGTTGAGGATGAATGTAATGTCAAGGCATGCAGTAAAAGATGAAAGAAAATTCCAGTCTGAGGAGCATCTAGAGGAAGCTGGAGATATGCCAGCAGAATAATTGGTAGAAGAAAAACTGTCAGAGGAGGAAGCTGAGAAACAACTCAGTGATAGGATTGCAGAATTGGAGTCTGCAGCAGAATGGAAACTCAATTCCACAAAAGAGGAAGAAGATGGCATGGGATATCTAGTTGATCTACCCACCGATAAGGAGGAAGTGAAACCAAGAAGACTGCATAAGGCGAGCTAGCCACTGGAGCAGATGGATGAGATAATTAAGGAGATCAAAAGGATGATGATCAGATTAACAGAAGCGGTCAACAGAGGGAAGTTGAGCAGAGGAGAACATGCCATAGCAGTAGGGCAGAAGATGTAGCAGTAGTAGAAAAGAAAAGAAGTGGATGGAAAACTCCATAGAACTGTTTGGGATCCAAGTGGATTTCAACATTGAAGCTGGGAAACACATGAGTAGGAGCTCATGAATTTTTTGCAACAGAGGAGTTTGATGCAGGAGCATTTCTCCAAGCCAGCTATGCGCCAGCCAGCCAACACATCAAAGCACGCATTTGATGGGAGAGAGAGGCACAACCTTCTCGATTTTCAAATTTTGAAATTGTATTAAATGATTGTAAGGCTGGTAGAGCCAAAAATCCATGCATATGCGCAGGCTTTAGTAAAGGTTGCCTTAAATAGGTTGTAAGGCTGAGATCTAGATTCGATTCGGACTAGGCATCCATTCAATGTAATTGAATGTAAGTTAATGAGAGTTGGTGAGGATGGAGGGAAGTGCTCTAAGAGCCTCCTCATGTAAAAAGATATTTTTGGTATCTAGAGTTAGTTTTAGAAGAAGAGAAGAGAGATGAGACTCTATTGCAGTCTGAGCTCAAACACATTGTAATGAGGCATTTCATATTAATATAAAAAGCAATTTTTCCTGCACATGAGTCTTTATGTGTTTATGAGCTCATGAATGAATGTCTTTATGTTTTGATGATATGTTGTATATGTATGCTAGGTTCCATTTGCAGGTGATAGATAGAATTCTTTATCTATCTATGAGTTCTTTGATTCCAGTTGTTACACATGATTTTGGTCATTCTGGTGATATCTTAACAATGATTTATTTTGGCTCCCAACAAGGACTTTTTGCCTGAGAAAAATGGCTCTTGTCTCCTTCCAAAAACATATTTTTAAGGTGAGTTCGCAGTTTTCCTATGGCATAGGGTACGAGAATCCCTCATTCTCATAGGCCACCCACACCTAGGGTGAGAACTTCTCGCACTCTGCTCCATACACAGGGTGCGAACCTGTTTTTAAGCTTGGAAAGGAGAAGAGGTCTCGAGGGTTCTAGAAGGGAATCTTCTAGAAAATGAGTTGGTATTTGTATGGTTGTCATTTTACTGACTTATTAGATTTAATGGGATCATCCTCATCCATGTAACCATCTCTCCTTCTCCTATATATTGAAAGGTTTCTCTTGGAAAATGTTAAGCAATATTGAATCAAGAATTGGTGAAAGAATTGTGTGAAGAACCCTGCTTGGATAGAAGCTTGAAGACTTTGTTTGGTCTATCAAGAGGAATTGGATCTTCTTCATACAAGTACAGATAAATTGTGTGTGTTGGAAGAAAGTTTCACTGAAAGGAATCTTGCAACATCAAGGCGATCAGGTTTTATCTTCTACTTTCAATTAATATGATACAACGGCATGTCCCTTTGCCATAAAGTCACTCTTAGTTTATTGTGTAATTCCTTGATCATATGCATAAGTTGACATTGAATATACTTTGCTATCTTCACTTTGGTTGGTTTGTGTTGTCTCGGACTTGACTTCACGAGAGCACCGGAGCGAAGCGAGAACAAAAGAGACCTAAGGAAGCGATATAAAGGTATGTCACTTATTCCTTCCTATTAGTAGATTTAATGATTACAACTTAGGGAATGATTCATGTCATGTCCTGTTTTGTTCTAGATACAGGTGAATCTGAGGAGATCTGTTAATTTCCACACCTATCGATTAGTCCGATAACAAAATTGGCAACTCCACTGGGGATGCAACCCATTTTTTAGGGGTTTTTTATGGTTTTTCCTTGACCATTTGCTCTTACCTTACCATTTTTCATTTATAGCAGTCTCTAAGTCTTGAGGAGACCCTGACAAACTCTCTGGGTCCAGAAGTTCCTTCAAAAACTTTGTCCCTTTTCCAAATTTTTCTTAGTTTCAGGCCTTCTCACACTGCACCCTTCTGTAGCATGCGAGAATCACTAGAGTTCGCAGCCTATTGTTCATTCCAGTGCAAAATTCTCTCACTCTTCTTATGTCCAGCCTATGAGAATCTTTGATTCTCGTACTATACACCACTACCTACCTATGAACCCATTTGCAAATTTTTTGAATTAAGGTTTTTTGTATACTCAAATGCCCAGATTTGTATGTGTGTCTGAAAAGAACTTCTTTTGCCAGTGATTGATTGTTTCTTGACTTCGGATTTTGTGAATTTTTAGTCTTCGAAAATCGAAATCTCTTCTTGTTCATTTTTTCTCAACTGTTATCTCTTGATCTTTTCTTAACAAGGATATAATATTTGGTTCTGAAATCCGAGTGCTTGTTTGGTTGGGAGCCAGTGATCGGTTTAAAAGTCGGGATTAATTGTCTTTCTCAATTCCTCATTACTTGGAAAATTGTTTCCTTCATGCATTTGAAAAGACTAGTCTTGTCTGCTTGTTATTTTTGTCTTCATTGAAAGATTGGTTTGGGTTTTTGTTGTATATTGTTTTTCATTAGTTGATGGTTTTTCTTAGTTCCACCATTGTTGTGTGGTTTCTATTGAAAATTAAAAAACATTTTTCTTTTTAAGCAATTTCTTATTTCAAAAATATTGGCATTCAATTGTTGAAATAGAACGAATAGAGAATTGGCAATGTTCATGATTCATTGATATTGCAATTCAAAGAAGATCGTATATTGTAGTTCAATATTGTTCCAGAAAACTCCTCTTTCCCTCCCGTAAATAGGATTCATCGAACAAAAAATTGGTATCTTTCATTCCTATCTATGCATTGTTGGGTCAGAGTCTCACACAACATCGGTTTCATTTCCGTCTCCTTTGAGTAACAATAGCCTTTAATAATATTACACGATTTTTAAAATTTAACTAGTAACTATTTTATAGGACTCTATTACACCAACATTAGCTAGGCTAGAGATTTGGAGTAGGCAGAGAGATACACTCTCCAAATCACAAAACACACAATAGCATCCTGTGGTAAGGAGTGCTAAATTCCATTTTCAACATTTTGTCCTGGGAATCCCTTCTCACATAAGGGTCAAACTCGAGGTCGCATTGATATTGACAGAGTTACTCACCCTGCTTTGTTGATATCGATGTAGAGATTGCACGTATTACGGGGGTCACTTGAAGGTATACCCACAATGATGAGTGGAAGCTTCTCAAGATGATTTCGGGATGGATACCCTGCCCTTGTGTGTGGATCGGACTTTCGACTGTCCCCCCAGGATTTATTGTTGTTGGTGGTAACCTTAGTGGCCTATATTCTTAGGGTATTACATAAGGTGACTGTGAAGGGGCAAGTCTTCATAGTACCTGGAATCGACATTGGCCAAACTCACTCGGGCTCCTTGGAGGGTATACCCACAATTATGTGTGGGAGCTTGCACCAAGGTGTAAGTCCGTTAAGAAAGTCATCAACGTAATTTTTCCACCCTAGCCCAACCCCTTCTTATCTCATCGTTGCAACGTTGGATTTCATCACCAACTAGTGACTTCGGAATTAGAAGGTCTTGTTTTCTTAGTTTTTCTTCCTAGATTTTTTACTAGAGCATGTTGTTTGTTTACCCAAGTTGACCATAGAATTTCCTTTGTCAGATGCTTAACTCGATCACAATTGACCCTCCACGTCATTCACGTAGAATGCAAGGCTTACCCCTAGAAAATCTAGAAGGTTCTCAACCCTTGCCTACCAACTCATTGGAGGGCTCTCCTCAATAGAGTGAAGTCCAAGACGTTACCACTCCACAAGTGGAAAGAACTTACTCTCTAGAATGGTTCTGAATTACCAATTCTCGAGAGGACTTTCAACTTCATCCTGACTTTGAGAGATGTATTATGTGAGTGAATTCTTCTGGAGACTTGGTTGTTCTATCTTCTGGATCACCAACTGGACCTTTCCCAGGACCTGATGGTCAAGATCCTTTTTGGACTACTGGCGTTTTTAGATGGGATCTCTTTGGCTCAGGAGTAGGCATTGATATCACCATCTCACATGTGCTACTCAAAACATCTGATCCAAATGCAGTACCTTTTACTACTGCTTATTATTTTCCTGGTACAGAAGCTCTACGAGTTGACCACATCTTGACTCTTCCTTTACAAATGGTCCATTACACAAATTCTATGAGTCTTCACACCGGTATTACCCCAACTAGCCAAGCCCGCATTGGCACATTGCTTTCACCCAGAGTCACCCTGACACTTCCACCTGGATACCATGCATTGAATGCCTCTATTCCCACTCCTGCGCAAATCTCCTCTGAGACTCCTGGCAGTTCCACTCCTTCTAGGCACCATCCTCCCAATTTCATTCTAACACTTCCTCCGCCCCCTTTTAGAGGACCTCTTCCATCCTTTATCAAAGGCACTGATCCTAGTGGCACCATTTCGTCATTCACACCAAATTACCAGATTCCTGTTGGTGGACAATTTCACCAAGGAGGCCCAACTCAACCCCCCCTTGTAGGACAAATCCTAATTGGGACACAACCCCTGATTGGAGGGCAACCCCCACCGACCCCACCCTATGGAAAAAACATACCTCCATCTTTGGCCCAGTACTGCAATCATCTTATACAACAAAACCCTCACCCGACTGGGGGCCAACAACCTCTGGTTAGCTCTTTCATACCCCTTGGTACAGGCTAAACCTATCCAAGTACGTCTAATCCTATTTGGGGCTCGAATGCTCAACCCCACACCCCCATTCAAGGGTACAATCCTATGAGTTACTTGCCTCCACAACAACCACTGAATCTACCCATATCTTCGCATTATATGCAGACTGCTTATGGTACCACTTGTTTGTCGACTGGACTCCCTCCCCAAAGTCACCAGTACCCGCATGTGAATATACAGTTACCTTTCTTAGCCACCCTGGACCTCCCAGATCTGTCCAAGATTTTAAATGATTCGATCCATCACTCCCCCCAATGGCCCACCATACTAGCCAAACTACCATCTGACATCCCTAAATTCGATGGAAAACCAGGAGAGGACCCAAACAATCATGTAATGACTTTTCACCTTTGGTGCTCATCCAACTCTTTGATGGATGACTTTATTTGTTTACGCTTTTTTCAGCGAACCCTCACGGGTTCCGCCGCTAAGTGGTATACAGAATTACCATGAGGTTTCTTCGCCGACTTCAACACCCTTGCTATGGCTTTCCTCACCCACTACCAGTTACCGAACCACTATGAAATGAGGATCAATATTTTGAGTTCTTTCAAATAGACCAAAGCCACTCATATCTCCGATCACATTCATGAATGGCGATGGAGACAACATCTCATCAAACTCAAAATTCCCGATCAGTTGTTGGCAGAGTGGTTCACGAAATCATTTATGAACGACATCGGTCATGACATCACCATGGGTGGAGTTGTCATGGAAGAATAGGCCATTAGTCATGTTGAATACCTTGACCTCGTTTACTCACAAACGGGTACTCTTTATGAGTTACTCCCTGATGCGCCTCATCCTTCTACTTCCGCCACTTCAACTATTCCTACTGCTTCTAATGCGGTCGATGGTGTGATTGGCACTTTCCAGGCCCAACCGCATTTTGTCCAAACCTCTAGCAACAACCCCAAACCCACTTCTTCTAATGTTCAAAATGCTCTGTCTCCTACCCCTCCCACTGAAAAGACTTCTGAGGTAAATGTTGTTCAATCTACCCCCACCGGTAAAAACAAATCCAAAAAGGGAAAGGGTAAGAATAAGGAGGACAAAAATAATTCGCAAGAAAAGAGAACCAAAACACCACCTGTTGACGATAGAGATAAGAACAAACCCTGATACCCTTGTCTTATTTGTGGCGATGATCACTACACTAAGGATTGTCCACGACGAGCTGAGGTTACTAAGTTCCTTCAAGGGACCATGAAACCACCCATTATGGCCGTATTGTCATAACCCTTACCTTCTCAACAACAGGCCCAATTTTTCATTCATAACCAACCATCCCCCTCCAATACATCCTATGTCTTAATGTGTACAGGAGATTCAAAGCAAAATGACATCACACTTACCACTCGAGCCAAAGATTATTCTTCCTCCAAAGAGAAGATTGATGCTATACCTCTTTTGTTGGTCCAACCCTCTCCCGCGACTCCACCTACCAACGATCCTCTTCATCTCGAACGACCAAGCCCCGACACAGTTCTTCTTCCTCCTCCAAAGGGCGTCGTTTGGAAATCGGCTTTCAATCCTCATGCTCGTGCTGCCCAGAACTACAGTATTATTGAAGATCTGGCCCAAGCACCATCCGTGATGTCAACCCTCGAAGTCCTTCAAAGTTTTCCTATACAATGGAAGGCACTGTTGAAAGCTATTGGTGGAATCGACCCTACGGATACAAATTTAATATTTTTTCACTTGGAAGATCACATTCCAAGGTTAACCCCTCAACTCGCATTCCAAATACAAGTTATTGTCTCAAAAAAAAACATTTGTAGAACAGTTATCGATGAGGGTGCCTCGACATGTGTCATGTCTATTACCTACTGGAAATCCATCGGTTCTCCTCATTTAACTAAATCCCACAACACACTCAAAGCCTTTAATGGTTTCGGTTTTAAGCCTTATGGTGTCCTCCCTTCATTGTCGATTACGTTAGAAGGAAAAATGGTCCAAGTTGAAGTGGAAGTCTTTGACACTCCTCTCAATTACAACCTTCTACTCGGTCGTAGTTGGATTGATTCCATGCGTGCAGTTGCATTGAATCTTTTCCGTGTCATGATTTTCCCTCATCAAGAAAATTTCATTACCGTCGACCAATTAGCCTTCTTTTACTTGGATGCACGCACCGACAATATACCATTCATTGCCAAACCCCCCCCGGATATGAGAACGTCAGTGTGGGTCTTAAAGACTCCTCGTTAATGGGTACCTTCCCCATACCACCACCTGATGTTCCACATCCGTCTGTCACCTCGATCAACATGATCTCCACCTCTATTCATGAAACCCATGTGTCTCATGACCTATGGATGGTACCCAACCACGATGATCATCTTTTTTACGATGACGAAATGCCTTTGAGTCCGGTCGAATCCGCCTATCAGGGCATTCAATCGAAAACTCCTTCTACCCCCTCTCTTGGTGATTTATCTCCAGATGCTTTCCGCATAATTTTTCCCATGGACGAGATTATTATGTCTATTATGGAAGACACCCCCTGGGATGATGGACATCATCATTCCATCATCTTCCTAGAACAACACACCATCGAGAGCTACCAACGGATCCCGACCCCGTCGACCGTTGTCATCATTTCCACCATTCCCGAGTCTACAAATGATGTGTTTTCTGAAGGGAACTTAAGAAATATCTCACCCACCATTCCCCTCGACATATCCATAAAAACTGGAATTGTCAAAAAATGTGCATATTGAAGCTTTGTGTTGCCCTGACAAAATCGTCATCTACAGGTCACTTTTCAAAGAATTTCGTGACGTCTTCACCTGGAGCTATGAAGAAATGTCGGGTATTGACATTGACATTGTGATAAATGAGATTAAGACATACCCAGACTCTAAACCCATCTGACAACGCCTTCGTCCGATCCACCCATGTAAAGCGACCGCTATCAAGCTTGAAGTCGAGAAACTTCTCAAAGCTAGCTTTATTTACCCGGTGGGTCTCACTGACTGGGTTTCCAATCTTGTCCCAATCAAAAAGAAACAAGGCACAATTGACATGTGCGTTGATTATAGGGATATTAATAAAGCATGTCCTAAAGATAACTTCCCTACCCCCTTTGTCGGCCAGATCGTCGACGATTGTGCCGAAAGTGAAATATTCTCTCTGATGGATGGTTTCTCTGGATATAATCAAATCAATATCATCCCCACAGACCAACACAAAACAAATTTTATTTTTCCTTGGGGCACTTTTTCCTATCTTAAAATTCCTTTTGGTCTAAAAAACGTTGGCGCAACTTTTCAACGTGCTATGTCTTACGCCTTCCATGATATCAAGCACATCGTGCAACCATATCTAGACGACTTACCCGCACATTCCATCCGTTGTATAGATCATCCAATACACCTCCAAGCCATTTTCCTTCGATGTCGATTCTACCATATACACTCGAATCCTCACAAATGCGTTTTCTATGTAGAATCCTGCCGGCTTCTAGGATTTATTGTTTCATGTCAAGGGATTAGGGTAGATCCTTTGAAGGTCGAGGCAATTCTCAATCTCCCTCCTCCTTCTTCTCTTTGCCAATTACAAATTTTGCAAGGGAAAGAAAACTTTCTTCATCGTTTCATCCCAAACTATGCCAGGCTAACTCTTGGATTTATGTGACTACTCAAAAAGGGGTCTGAGTTCGTATGGGATACCATCGCCAACAAAGCTTTCAAAGCTTTGAAACTGTCCTTGACATGTACTCCGCTTCTCTTCCCACCTGATTACAGCCATGATTATTTCCTCTACCTCGTAGCCTCAAATTACACCATCATTAAGGCTCTCATCTAGGAGGATGATTCTCATGATGAACATGTCATCTATTACTTGAGTCGAAGTCTAACGCATATCGAAACCAAGTATTTACATATTGAAAAACTGGCCTTCGCAGTCGTCCAAGTAGTTCAATGTTTCTGGCACTATATCCTCTCTCGCAAGACTACGGTAATTTCTAACTACAACCCTATGCAGCACATTCTCACACGTCAACTGCTAGGGGGGAAATACTCCAAATGGATCATGATACTCTAGGAGTTTGACTTATAATTTGAATGTGCTAAGTCCAAGAAATCCTTAGTGTTTGTCGAGTTGATATGTGACTTTCCCTACTCTGAAATGGAAAATGTAGTAGCCGATTCATTACCTAATGAATCCCTTTTCCTGATTAGTTTGGATGATATTTGGTACAGAGATATCATCATATATCTCCAAACCCAGACTTTTCGAACCAATTTTTCTAGTACCGACTGCCGTCGAATATGCTACCAAGCCCGTCAGTATATTATCCTTGGTGATACTCTTTATCATCGTGGGATTGAATCAGTTTTTTGACATTGCCTCACGTTTGACGAAGGTGAGAAATCCCTAAATGACTGCCATTCTGTAGCCTGTGGTGGTCATATCTGGGTATGCCACTACCCAGAAGACCTTGTGAGTAGGGTATTTTTGTCCTTCTTTATTTAACGATTGTATAATTGTCATCCAAAAATTCCATGCTTTCCAGACCTACAACCATAAAATACAGTCACATCCTACTCCTCTACACCCTGTGGTCTCCGTTGGTCCTTTTGCGAAATGGGCTATCGATTTCATGACATGTCACCCTCACTCGGTCGGGGGACATGGATACATTATTGTAGTCATAGATTATTTTACAAAATGGGCCGAGGCGATGCCGACATTTGACAACACCAGAAATACCACATCATTATTCATATTCAATCATATCGTAGCTCGTTTTGGTGTTCCTCGGGCTATCGTCACCAATCATGGTAGCCACTTTAGAAACTTCATGATGTTTGAACTCACTAAAAATTTGGGTCTTCACCATGAAAATTTAACACCTTATTACCCACAAGCCAATGACCAAGTCGAAGAAATTAACAAAGTCCTCATAACCATGCTTCGACGAATGATAGGGATTCAAAAAATGAGTTGGCACACGATGTTGTTTTCATCATTGTGGGATTACCGGACATCCGTTAAGTCTGCTACTGGGTTTACACCATTCCGGTTAGTCTATGGTCTAGAAGTCATCCTATTGATTGAATGTGAGATACCCTCCCTAAAACTAGTCGTCGAACTCCTCCCAAAATCTTTTACCGAGGAAGAACATCTGTTGTATCTCATGTGATTAGACGAAACTCATCGTGATGCTTCCCTAGTCATAGAAACCCAAAAGAAATGCATCAAAGCCCAATACGACAAACATGTCAAGCCTCACATTTTCTCCGAAGGTGATCTGGTTCTCCTTTATGAACAAGATCGATATATGTTAAGAATAGGAAAATTTGAATCTATGTGGTGAGGTCCTTATATCTTTAGATGATTTTTGGAGAAACGATCTTACGAGTTAGTAGATTACGATGGTATCCCTTTGAGTGAACCCAGAAATGGGTTGTACTTAAAGAAGTACTATGCCTAAGGTCACCTTTTCATGAGTACTTGTATTTTATTGTATCATACTTCGTGTGTATTACTGTAGTATGCTTTTTCATTATATGGTCTCTTCCCTCTACTGATAATGTTACGTTCGGTTTGGTTTCCAGATGTCAGAGTTTTCACTACCCCACATTGGCTTCGCTGATGGCTCTAGCCATAGTACTCAGAACCTTGATTCTACTTCTTAGGCAATTTACGCCCCTACAAATGAACTTATCACTCTACGAGGTGTGTGTCTCGACCACACGACCAACAATATTGCAGAGTATAGCACCATTATCGAATTGTTGATTGATGTTATTCCGCTCGGTATCCGTCACTTGGTTGTATGACTCAATTTGCATCTAGTAGTACTACATTTAAGTAATGTCTATGTTATTCGAAGTCCTACATTATTATGGGTATATTTACGAATTTGCCTCTTGAAACGTTATTTTGATTATATTGAGTATCAGCACATTCCTAGATGTCTAAATACATTGACTGATGCATTAGCTAACTATGTATTAGACAGAAATTTGGGCCATCTATAAACCAATCACATCACATGTATCACACAACACAAGATAATCCGGTAGAAGTCATATATATGTATATAACAATCAAAAGTTTTTTACAAAAATTTTCTGTCCAAGGACCAAAATCTCAAAAATGAAGCTCGTAGATTCTACAAAATAGCATCATGGTTGATGCTCACGATAACACACAACTGCCTGGGCCACCCTACGAAGCAGTTGACTAATAGACTCTAACATGCCCATGGTGTGGCACTGATAACGCCGAGGGATCTCCCCGATAGCCATGTCTAGAATGTCAACAGTAAACCCCTTCAAGTTTTGCTCCACTGCGTCATAGTCTTCAGCATCCCATCGCGCCACTGGAGCCGCCTCTCCTCACCATTGAATAGGAGACATTCCTAGAGGTCGATATGGCCCCACATCTGTGTCATCAAAAATATATTTTTTTATCAGTTCTTGAACAAACATAAAAGCATTTTATATGATAAAAATCACAAAAACATTTAAAAGAAAAAAATATGTACTTCTTACCTAGGTCACCCCACTGAGCATCCTCAGGTAGGGCTAAATATGGATCCCCTCAGAAGTCTAATCCAGCATAGGTGTAGTCATCAACCATCAACATCTATGGCCGCAACCAGTCAAAGAATGAATCATTGTATTTGATGATGGGCCTAGCTACATGTCGGGCCATGAGGTTTCACCACCTCAACATCCTTGGATCCTGTGGGGCCGGTAAACCCCACTCAACCTGTAATCTTAGCAATGGGACCCTCTCAAGAAAGAAGGACACAAAAAATGATTCGTACTCGAACTTTTTCAGATCACCCTTCCTGCATTTCGTCAATTGCCTTTTCATACTGCGGAGAACTGCATCCGACCAGTTGAAGACTCGCAACTCTGTGCACTCTATGGCATATTGGAAGTAGCTCTGGAGATCCATGTGTGGAGCTGCTCTCTCGGCCATGCATGCTATAGTGAAAAAGATGATTCGCAGGGTCAAGTATTGGACCCTGCAAATAGCCACCTTGCCTTTTCTTCTTTCTGCCTCTGGGACACAGTACTAGCGACAATACTCACTCATAGGGAGTCTACCACCTCGACTACCAGTCAAACTAGCGTGGTACCCATGCCATGATAACCTTGTTAGAAAATAGATATCCTCGATATCTAGGGTCAATGTATGGACTCCCACATGAAACAACTATTGGTCCACATCCCACATATGAACCAGGTACTCCAACAACCTGATTTGGACCCTCATGCCCGGAATCCGAAAGAATTTCAAGATCCCACAGTCTCGGAGGGAAACTATAATACTTGGTTCATTCCCGGTAATGGAATTATCCTCCTCATGTTCTCTTTCTCTCCACTCCAGCATCGTGATGGTCAAATTCCTGCACAAGAACCATAAGAAAAGGGTCAGCAACTCATTTCAAACCTTGGCATATTTTTTATTGAGAAAAAATCAAATTGAAATTTCATTTTTCGGCCCCCGCAGGTGCCCCTTTAGCACAATGCGAGATTCTCGCAGGTGCCCTTAAGGCCTCCTGCGAGAATCATGCATTCTCACAGGTCTCATATGGAAAGCCTGCGAGAATTCTCGGGTGCAATTTTTGGCCCTAAAACGAACTCAAAACCTTGAAAATTGCCAATGAAAACAAAAACTAGACCATGGAAAAGGTAGAAGATCAAGAGATTACCTCATTGATGGAGACGATTCACTAAATAGTCGCTTGTGCCTCCCATGATCGAGCGATGAAATTTGGGGGAAAAAGAGTTGTTTTGGGCAAAGTTCTTGGCAAAAACACAATGAAAATGGTAAAAACCCTTTTTACCCATATTTATTCATTTTTTTACCCTTTTTGTTGATTTCAATATTGTTTTGTCCATCAAACCTAATGCCTAATAGCCCTATGAGTGTGGCTTTTTGCATATATAAGGAATTTGAAGACCACACGAAGGAGTACAAATGTTTTTTTTTTTGTCGCATGTACGAATGCCTTTTATGCTTTTTAGAAAAACTTTGAGCTCAATATTCATTCATTCTCGCGCTCGAAAATACATGAGAACGTAACCGAGTATACTTTTCTCGTCTTTTCATACTTGTCATGGTAACATGAAAATGACAAATTCAAAGGAGTATCCTTTAATCTCTTTTCATACTCCATAAAAAAAAAATATTGCTGAGCGACCTTGTTCTGTTCACGCTCATAAACGTATCTAAACAAAAAATTCGATGGGCGATAGTTTATCACTTTTTCGGTCCTGTCGAACTATTTAACGAAAAAGGAACTGAGAGAGTGCTCTTTAAGTGTTTTTTAGACTCTCAAAACATGAAAAACCCTTGATTTTTCTATCTTTGGACTCATTAACCAAACATCGAAAGACCTATAATGGGATCGAGCCACTCCTTCTTAGGGTTCGTTAAACATACTGCGAGGGACTCATCCAAAGGATGAGTTTACATCAACAAGCATATGTTATCCTCCTCAAGATTGCATAAATATAAAGAGGTACTCGCCAGAAATGGTGGGGGGAAATTTGGGAAAGGGATCTGTTTTCGTATTCATATTATTGGAAGTAAGAGTCGCTCTTGAACATGACACCCCCTATTCATTATTTGAAGCCGTTTTGGGAAATCCATTTGTCTCTCATACAAATTGCTACAAGGTCATATCTTGGGTCATCTCTGAGTCAGTGCTGCCAAGTCCTTGGTCATGTCATTCATATGTTCAAGAGAAGTTCATCCAAACCCTCTATTAAGTCGACCATCTACAGTTGTCCATTCTTACCAAGTCAGCCTTCCTTGTGTCCATTTCAACCTATATTCATACTCTATTTCACCTTCAAAATCGGTTACTTGTTTCGCGTCATTGATGGGGGATACATCAAGGACCTCTTGTGATGAGTCTTTTTCCGTCAACTCCAACTCATTATCCAGAAATGAGACTTAGAAATTATTTGGTACCTTGGAACTTGCATGCCTCAATGGCAGGTTTCCTCACTTTCGACAGTAGGTTTTCATTATTGACCCCTGATCGGGAGATTCCATCAAATGTTCGACCTTAACTCATTTATTCACATTCGTTGGATTGTACTAGTGTACCTTGGGAGTAATTGACATTAACGGTGATTTTCCTCTCACTTGTTAACGATTTCATCAACGACCGGTAATCAAGTGGTTTCTACCATGTTCAACTTCAGCACATGTAATCACATGGCTAGATTCGTACTTTCAAGTGATAGGATTGAAGACCCTGGGTCCCATATTTTGATCTAGGATGCGATGGAGTATGTATAATTTGCATCGACACATAGATCCACTTTGTATGTCATGTGGCTATGTCATCTTAATTTGAGTCTTCTCGCATAGATCCACAGTGTATTCCTGGTGGCTATGTAGTATTTTTGACAGCATGGATCCATGGTGTATGATTGGTGGCCATGACCTACATTCATGATGTCATCCGTCTGTGATCTAAATATGGGAATTCCTACCTCAGAAATGGTATTATATTCTGCAGATGCTCGGTTGTTTGCAGGTTTTCGATCAGGTGCACTCTTGGTTTATGACACACACACGCAGATTACAAAGTATTTTGGTTATCATAGATTTTAGCCTCATACTTTTGGGGGCATTTTGTTACACATGATTTTGGTCATTCTGGTGATATCTTAACAATGGTGTATTCAGGCTCCCAACAAGGAATTTTTGCCTGAGAAAAATGGCTCTTGTCTCCTTCCAAAAACATATTTTTAAGGTGAGTTCGCAAGCTGCCTATGGCCTAGGGTGCAAGAATCCCTCATTATTGTAGGCCACCCACACTTAGGATACAAACTTCTGGAATTCTACTCCATACATAAGGTGTGAACCTGTTTTTAAGCTTGGAAAGGAGAAGAGGTCTCGAGGGTTCTAGAAGGGAATCTTCTAGAAAATGAGTTGGCATTCGTATGGTTGTCATTTTACTGACTTCTCAGATTTGAAGGGATCATCCTCATGCATGTAACCATCTCTCCTTCTCCTATATATTGAAAGGTTTCTCTTGGAAAAGGTTAAGCAAGATTGAATGAAGAATTGGTGAAAGAATTGTGTGAAGAACCCTGCTTGGACAAAATCTTGAAGAGTTTGTTTGGTCTATCAAGAAGTATTGGATATTATTCATACAAGTACAGAGCAATTGTGTGTATTGGAACCAAGGGTCACTGAAAGCAAGCTTGCAACATCAAGGCGATTAGGTTGTATCTTCTACTTTCAATTAATATGATACAGCGACATGTCCCTTTCCCATAAAGTCACTCTTACTTTATTGTGTAATTCCTTGATCATATGCATAA
>JZKD02S2064549.1:477798-491965 GCA_000966675.3 Picea glauca
ATGTCCCTTTCCCATAAAGTCACTCTTACTTTATTGTGTAATTCCTTGATCATATGCATAAGTTGACATTGAATATACTTTTCTATCTTCACTTTGGTTGGTTTGTGTTGTCTCGAACTTGACTTCACAAGAGCGTCGGAGCGAAGCGGGAACAACAGAGACTTAAGGAAGTGATATAAAGGTATGTCACTTATTCCTTCCTATTAGTAGATTCAATGATTACAACCTAGGGAAAGAGTCGTGTCCTGTCCTATTTTTTTCAAGATCCAGGTGGATCTAGGGAGATCTGTTAGTGTCTACACCTATCGATTCATATGATAACACCAAGTTTGTGTTCTTTGAGGTTTCATGCAAGAGTGCATGATAGAGTACTATGGTCTCTAAAAACTAGTGCATAGAGTGCACTTCTGAATTCTGTGGATTCAGACAAAGACGTGCCAAGAGGGCGCACCAACTAAATTCACTGACTCAAAGAGAATCCTCAAGGTTGTTTAATACCTTGGAGGTAAGTCTGTGCAGAAGAGAGCACAGGACAAACTAGAATCATTGAGGGATTCTGTATAAGTTTTTCCAGGAGGGAATTGAGCAAATGCACATGATGCATTAGGAGAGGAACTCTATTTCGAGTTCAGTAAGAAGACAGGGTCAATGAGGATTGTGTAGAAGCTCTTCCAGGAGGGCATCGAGCAAGTGCAAGGAGTGCACTGATTAGAACTCTGTTTTGATTTCATAGAAAGAGAAGTGTCATAGGAGAAGACCTTCACAGGGTTACTGAATACCCTGCAGGCTCAGCAAGGAGTTCTTGAGTAGGAAGTTGCCAGAGGGCATTTACATTCTTTCAAGGAGATAAAAGGGAAGAGACATTAGAGGTATGAGAAATTGAAGTTCAAGAAGATAAAGGCCTATGCAAGGAGTGCACCAGGCCGACACTTGAGTAAAGTGTTGACAGACAGACAGTCGTCTAAAGGCTCGTCAAATAGCAGGAGTGGGAGACAAACAATGCCTTTGCACACAGAGCCACAACTGTAAGGAATCATAGAAGTGGAGACATCCTTTGGTGAGAAAGAGTCGACAAATCTCAGGAGGGACAGTGTCTTTAGAACAAAGGCAGGGGCCAAAGTTACAAGCTTCGTAGAGGAAGCAAAGGCTGAAACCTGTGAAGTGTTTGAAGTCTTCCAAGTTCAGGAAGAAACACAAACTCAGGAGGGAGCACATCTATCGTTATATCAGCTAGAGAGGATGAGATCTGGAATGTTGAACCTACATCCAGGAAAGCAGGATAAGAGTGCGCAGGATAAAGAGATCTAGGCTATCAGATCTGGGTGCATGGACCGATAGCCATCAGATCTGGGTGCATGGACCGATAGCCATCAGATCCAGGAGAAGTTGCACGAGGTTTAACCCTCGTATGTGAAGAAGGGAATGAAAGGCCTATTTCGGCATTTCAGCTACTGGGAGATACAAAGGGAAAGAGTCAGGACTCTTGACCCACGAAATCTTGAAAGGATCGTGACCATCCAATAGGAGGACATGTGGCGAGCGATCGAGGTTTTAGGGAAATTCCCGAAAGGAGGATTTCGGCATTTCGGCTACCGGGAATGCAAAGGGTAAGAGTTCATAACTCTTGACCCATGAAATCCCAAAAAGACACCAGTCGTCGGATCAGGAGAGGCTATGAGTTGTTGATCCCAGTTTGGAGTGGAAGACCGACATTTCAGACTTCGTTATTTCGGCATTTCGGATACCAAGAGCTCGAAGGGGTAAGGAGTTGTTGCAGCCGGGATTGCAAAGTCCCGAAATGAGAAAACATGAAAGCGTTCTGAGGAATAGCATCGGCCACGGGACAGGGACACATTTTGACATTTCGGGATTCATATTTTCAGTGATCTCGAAGACAAGGAGCGGGGCACAGAGTGTTGGAAACCCCAAAGTAATGAAACGTGATGTGCTTTTGTAGTGGGGTTGCGGTCACACATTTCGGATTTTTTGGATTCATCTTTCTGACCATCCCGAGGAAAATAAGTCAGGCACTTCGGCATTGGAAACCATGAAGTCCCGAAAACGACGTGTGGTCACGGAGGACATAGTCACATAGACCGAAATTTCAGTATTTCAGCATTTCAGAGTTAGAAGGATTGAAGAGTTAGAGACTCTCGACATTAGGGTTCTCAAAATCATGAAACTCGAAATCCCTTTTTGTAAAGGGTCACGGTCATGTCTGGTGGCCATGTGGAGGTGAAGATTCACGCCTGGTGCATTTCTTGTGCAAGTGGAGTTTTCGTAAAGGACCTGTGGATCTTATTCATTGAAGATTCCAACAAGGAACTAAAGGAGTCGCTTCAGCTCGAGGAGAAATCACAACGATCCTAAGACTAGGAGGTCACGCAGAACTACTGAGGGAGGGGGTGTTGTGTCACATTCAATCGACAAGATAGCTTCGATACCATAAACTGGCTGGAAAGGTGTAAATCCTGTGGTAGACTTAACGGATGTTCGATAGGCCCATAATGTTGAATATAACATTGTGTGCCAACTTGTCTTATGAATTCCTATCATCCTTTGAAGCATAGTAATGAGAACTTTGTTGATTGCTTCAACCTAGCCATTAGCCTGTGGATAATAGGGGGTTGAGTTTTCATGGCAAAGACCCAACTTTTCAGTAAGTTCAGAAATCATAAAATTCTGAAAATGACTACCATGATCAGTAATGATAGCTTGAGGGACACCAAACCGAGTAATGATATGATTGAATATGAACAATGTTGTAGTTTTTCCGATGTTATCAAATGTAGGCATCACCTCGGCCCATTTAGTGAAATAATCCACAGCTACAATGATGTATCCATGCCCCCCGACAGAGTGAGGGTTACATGTCATGAAGTCAATGCCCCATTTGGCAAATGGACCAGCGGAGAGGGTCTCATACACTAATTTGGTGGATGGCTTGACGTTGACCTTAAAATTAAATAATAATAAAAACAATTATTATTATTATTATTATAAAATGCATCTCATATTCAAGCTTATAATGAAGAGTTTCTTTTAACTTTGTAACCTCAACATTGAAACATATATGCCTCTTAATCTCAAAAGACATAACATGGTATGAAAATAAACCTCATTCAATAATAAAATTTAAAAACTAACAAAAAAAAGTGGAATTTTCAGTCACCAAAAATAATTACCCCATATACAATGTGATCCCATTCAACTTTAACATTATAATAAAGAGTTTCTATCAACTTTATAAATCCAACCTTGAAACATATGACCCGATTAATCCCAAAGGTCATCACATGGTTTGCGAACGAACCCGATTCGATGGTGAGGGTAGTTTTTTCTCCTAGGAAATAACATCTACACAACGAGATATGTGTTTAGACTTGAAAATCCATGAAATTTCTGGAAAATGTATGGACAAATCTTACAATGGAATTGTCTGTCTTGGGGATTCAATTTTAGATTGATATGATTTCTATGTGTCTTGGGAATAAGTTTGGTAAATAATTATATTGGAAAATAATTAATATATTTTTTAATTACATTATTGAAACTTATTTAATTATTCAATAATTTATTTTTAAGGGCATGGTGAATCCAGACACTAAATTGGTGTATGAGATTCCCTCCATCCAGTGATTTGACTGGTAAAGTTTATAGAGGTATACATACCCAATATATTTTAGTATGTTTTAGTAGTCAAATTTTTGCAGTGAGAGGGATTTATTGTCCCACAAACAAGCACATCTCATACACTAATTTGGTGTGTGTCTTGGTAGTGACCTTAAAATTAATAATAATCTAGTTTTAAGAGCCAAACACCAAATTGGTGTATGAGGTCACCCTTGTTTGTTGCACAAGGGACCCCACCAAATTGGTATATGAGACCCCCTTGTTTGTGGGACAAGGGACCCCTCTTTCACTGCTAAAGCCTAAGAAAGTGTGCATACCCTATCCCTTTGGATTTGAACCTAATAAAATAATAATAATAAATAGTGTTTTGGACTCAGTTTTATATTAATATGGTTTTAATGTATCTTGCTAACCACTTTATTAGAAAATAATTAATATTTAAAAGATAAGGTTCAACTTATTTAATATAATAAAATAATTACATTAAATAGTAATAATATCAATTAGATAAATACTAAATAATTTATCGAATTAATATTTAGTTATGAATTGAAATTAACATTATTTAAGAGAATATTATTTTTTTTTTCATTTAGGTAAATAACATTTACCTAAATAAATTTAAATTGAAAAAATTTATTATTTTATAAATGCAAATATATTTTTTCAATTATTTACATCATCAAAAACATCAAAAATGTTTTACATCTCTAAAAAATTTAAGAATTTATATAAATATTAACAAATACTTATTGGATCATTATAGGTTATCAATGTATCGATTGTAGAAGTAAGTTGGTAACTTTAATGGCATATTTTGAAAATAATTAATATAAAAATTGGTATTAGGATGCATATTACTTTACCAATTTCATCAACTTAAACATATGATATTTTGTTTTCTACTATCAAATGTCTTTAATTGAAGATGACATAATTACATTTAGTAATAATAAAGAGTTCTATGTGTTCAAGAAATTGATCATGATCTTTATATGGTTGTCAATATAGTGATGAGGATAAAATATTGTTTATTGTTAATGTTATCGAGCATGCCACATAGGATCAATCTAATGCGAGTAATTTCCTAGCATCGAGGCTAAACAAACATTGTCAACTTTGTTGTCATTATGTTCATTATGCACCATGGATTTCTGGGGATGTGATTAATAGTTGGAAATTGTACTTTGTTGTGGAGATGAGGATTGATCATTATATGCATATCCATCCTGATAACATAAGTACTTGTTATTGAGGTAGGGAAACTAAAGGAGCTCCATGTGAGTTAGTCCAAGTTATGGCATATTGTTAAAATAGATATTTAGAGAGATATTGTAGGAATGGATAGGTTTCAAAAGAGGGAAAGTCCCTTACTACAATGAAGAAACACCAATTGTAAGTGGGAAGGAGGTTTTAGGGATTTGGATTTCACAATTTCCTGAAACACCAATTGTAAGTGGGAAGGAGGTTTTGGGGATTTGGATTTCACATTTGCTTGAAACACCAATTCTAAGTGGAAAGGAGGTTTTAGATATTTGTATTTCACAATTCCCTTGAAATGCACTAGAGACAACACCACACACTCCACTCCATAACCATGCCACACATGTATATATTAACATGTATAAATTGTATAGATACTTAGATGAAAAACTAACCATCTTTGTTAATCTATCCAATTTCACCAAGTTTTCATTTATATATGCCCTTTTGTGAAAGATTCTTATTACATCATATTCTAGTGGAATTATTATTATATTGTATTATACTTAGATGAAAAACTAACCATCTTTGTTAATCTATCCAATTTCACCAAGTTTTCATTTATATATGCCCTTTTGTGAAAGATTCTTATTACATCATATTCTAGTGGAATTATTATTATATTGTATTATTTTCATGTGAAATAGGAAATGGAACCTTTGATGATAATTTCTAGAAATCAAACTATTATGGCCATGGTTTGTGGGTATGGACGATATTCATGTGAACATAATTTCACCATGCATAGATAATCAACCTCACATACTTAGAGGATAAAATACTTCCAAACTAGTCGATAGTGAGTTTATTTGCTATGCACAACTATATAGATTTACAAAATCACATTTGAAAATAACCAAGAGGTAGATGATCATAGTTCAAATATATTAAATAATGTAATATAAAGGGTGGTAAGATTGGGGTTGATTTAGAGTATAGTAATAATGTCGTAACAAATACCCAATCTAGCACCCAAAACAATCATGGAGATTATGCCACAAGAACTCCTTGATAGTCTATTTGATTTCATGGACTTAAATGTTTATTTTAGTGCATGAATGTTTATGTTGAAGCCATTGTTATTCCCTTTGAATGGCTTAAAATCGCCTCAAAATGGAGAACTCATCCATTCGGACTTGAAATGGAGTTTTCTATGGTGTCAAAGAAAAAATCAAGGGTCATGTACAATATTGGCATCGATTCAAAGAATCTGAGAAATGAAAAAGCCTTTCATTTCTTGAAATATTTCATGTGACTATTTTCTTAAATTGTTTAAATTTAACTCAAATTTCCACTTGAAATATATTGTCGCTATTTCCTTTCTTAGTATTTCCCAAATTTTAAATTAACATTGATATTGTAATATGCCAGTGTTACTCGCTGCCTATACTTGTTAGGTTTTACAAGTCAACATTAATTCTTGTCTCTAACCTTAGATTTTTGCAGAAGTCTATGTTATTCTACCTTCTAGGTTTTATTTGATAACATTATTGATTGGAATTACATATTTTTTTTTATAATGCCAATTATTAATTTGAAATTAGAATGTTGTTAGTAGTATGGTTTTGTATTTTCATCTAGTATTATTAGCTTGCTAATTTTTAATCTGAGTGCACTTGTTACTATGATGATGTTTTGTCAACATTGAAATCTAATCCATTAATTTCTGATTTCAAGCAATGATGTTCTTATGACCTAGAAAATTACATAAGTGATGTTATAAATCTTTCTTGAAAAAGAAGAATCATTTGAATCAAGAGATGAGGAAGTACACATTCCAATTGCATTACATTGTTAAAATAATTCCTAATAAACCACACTTGGCACTCATCATTTACATATACTCTTGACACATTGTGGAAAAAAATGGTTTTCTTTGCCATAATTGCATTGATCCTACATTTGCACACCAATGGTGGCTTCACAATATGCACTTATACGAGAGTATAAGGCATTGGGTAGGATCTATCTTTTTTATTGGTGTTTTTCCTACCAAGATGCACAATAAGCATGTTTAGATGTTTGTTGCACAATGAATCCATGAGAGTTTTATCAAAATTGGAGGGGATGTATTCATATCTACAAGAAATATCTTAAAACAAAGAAAATAACTAGATGGCCCGCATTATGAAATGCACAACAATGACATCCTCAACGTCTAATATTGGTGTTATACCTAAATTTGGTCACCCTTGAACACAAGTGAGACATGCCATTTGTATATATTCACTCTAATAATTGCATCTCATTTTAATACTTGTTACGCCGAAAGGCGTATACTATTGGCAATGGGCACGACTAATGACCTTTTAATCTAAAATCCTAATCTGATGGCTAACAATTGAAGATGTTGGCATATTATTAGTCGTCCTCCCAACTCAATGAATGTGATTTACTCTTCATAACTTCCTTGTATTTTTGAATGCATCCGTTAACCTATTTACTTTTTAACATTTACCTAATCATATTAAGAAATTATTGTAACACCATATAATTTCCATGTTTGGATTATTAACGGGCACTACTTCAACTTCCTCCTCAGCTATCCATGCGTCTCAACTGTCTGCTCGTTTCATACTCGATGGTTGGCCGACCAACCTATTGCATGATCATGGAGCATTTCATTTTCGAGCATGGATATCTTTCGGTGTTCTCAGCCGATACCTTTTGGCGTTCTTAGCCGCGAGTTAGTGGTTGTGCTAGTATAATCCCCTTTCCTTATGCTCACGACTTTCATTAAGGAAACTCGTGAGAAACTCACTTGTTTCTAGTTAGAGTCTACATGTGCACTCTTTTGTAATTGTATGTGTATAGAAACCGTAGATCAAATAATGTAAAGGGAGAAAATCGTATCATATCATTGTTATACTATGAATTCCTACTTCTGAACCTTTGAACTTCTTAATACAGGAAGCAACCAAACTAATATTCTAATCCAAATTCATGTGTGTGATCAGTGTTCAACATCGTAATTCTCTTGCAGTATGAATCCAATCAAGAGGGCCCCTCAATTCGGTCAACGTTGAAATTCAATTCGTAGACTCGATTAGATAGGTATATTTGGTTTGCAATTCATTTCTTTGAACTCAAGAACTAGTATATGTTTTGATTAATTGTTAGATCAATTGCTCCTATTTTCATTTGATTGTGAATTTGTTCTTCTATTTTTGTGTTCTTTTGTGTACATTTCCCTGCAGACATTTCCTCGCAGAGAGAACACCTTCCATTGAAGGTTGAAATGTAGGGGTGAGTGCATAGAGTTGGTGGATGAAAAAGTGGCAAGGGAGTCAGTAGGTGTTGATATTATGGTAGTTGCAGGAGGTATTAACCTCTATGTGTAACCTTTGACGAGACTAGAATATTTTGGGAACTAAGAGAAACCCTAAGAGGTTGGATAATAACCCTAGAAGACAAGTCGGCTCAAGAGAATAATTAATCTTGAGTTATTAGCCTCCAGGAAGAGAAGTTGGTCTGGTCAAGTGAGTTGGAGCATTATAAATAGAGGGTGTTAGAGCTCATTTGGAATCACTAACTCTCACAACTTCATAAGGACAAGTGGTGTGCATGACTAGAGGAGAGATATAACTACTACAGTGGTGACTTGGTATTTGGTTATGGTTGGACCTTTTGCTTGGTTATGGTTTGGACTTTCTTCTTGGTATTCTAGCTTTTGAGAGAGGTACGCTCCCTTGGTTTGCTATTGGTTCTAGGGTGTGCTTCCAGAATTATTCTCTCTGTCAAGGTTAAGGTGCTTAGGGGTGGCCTTTATGCCTATGGTTGGGTGAAAATATTACTATATTGTCTACGATGAAACAAGCACACATATTATTCTAATAGGTTGTGGGACCACACTATCTTTGGACAGTCTAACCAATGGAAGGTAGATTGGGAGGATTTTCAAAGTTGTAGTTGTAGCCAAAGTTTTTGCTGCATCAATGAAACCCCAACCCTCATGTTAAGGTACATTAAGTGAAGTTCTTGATCTAATTTTTGGATAATCTAGTGTACCCTATCCTAGCACACCTCTTGGTACTCTCAGCAAGAAAAAATATTAATTTTTGAATTTTGGTCAAAGTCAATGTTTGACTAAGTAAAAATGTAAGTTTGATTGATCAAAAGGAAAAATGGAAGGAATTTATGAAGATAGAAGACCTAGCATGAAGAAAGTTCATGTTGTGCCCAAGAGAGATCTACTGAAAGGAACATTATGATGTTTATCAATCCTCTAGCAATTACACCTCTGGAAAAAAAAATTCATTCTAAGGTTCACCGTCACAGTTGGGTAACAAAGGTATGTACATATACATTTTATTTTAATTTGTATCATTAGCATGAGTGTGTTTGCAGGAAATGTACGAGGGATCTTTTATAAACCACTAATATTAGATTCAATGCATTCAGAAGATCAACACGCTCTCCAAGTTCGACTTCATATGTCTTTGGTTGTTATGGAATTATGAACTTCTAGTCAAAGTTAAAACTACAATCTAACTTTAGTCAAGATATTATAAGGTTGAGATCCTATTCTCTAACTTAGTTTTTCTGTCAAGAGAGCATATTGTCTTAATTTTAAAATAAAGGTCATAAATAATACTTGTCTCAGAAGAAAAGCAATCCAAGTAGAGTAATAACAAGACTCCAATTTTTCATATCAAGTTCGATATATTTATTATTGTCACTTAAGTGATTATTGATAAGTACTTAGTATCTTATACTACTCAGTGTACTTATTTACATGCATGAACTAACACCTCATCTAGGAGATATTTCTTGTTCTTGTTCTCATACAAGAATATCTTAGTAATGCTACCAAGAAACTATCATTCATATGAAAGATGTTTTATCGGAAACATTATTGTTATTGTTGTCTTGAGAATGTTATTTCATGAAGGCTATCATGAAGATTTCTTTCCAGGCTTGTATAAATTGCCTCTATCCTTGTCCTTATTCTTGTTTCAATATCCTATCATAAACATATTGTCTTGGATCTTTATTTTGTTTCTTGTCTTGTTCTGAGAAACTACCCTTGTGACATATGTTGACAAACCTTGATAAACAATCTTTGTGGAAGTTGTCACAGAAGAATTTTATAAGGATGGCACTTTACAAAAAGAAAAGAGAGATATAGTAGATGGAAGCATGGACTCTCTTAGATAGAGAGAATTGATTTCAGAATTCCAGATACATGCAATCTCAAAATAAAAACAAGTTATAGATATTGTTCATTCAGGAATGAAGTTGGGATTAGGAGGGAGATAATCCCCAATGATATAATCCATTGAGGAATATGTGAAGACTTATAAATGGAAGCTTTGATAGATACAAGATGAGATTCAGGGCTAGAGGGTTCTCTCATAAGGAGGGATAAGACTATGACGACAAATTGTTCCAATAAACCATATATACCTCTATCTGAGCCATTATATCTCTTGTAGTATTCATGGATTGGAAAGACTATTCTTCTCAATAGAGAAATTGAGGAAGAAGAATATGTAGAAAAACCTCAAGGTTTTGAGAAAGAGACCCATGTATGCAGATGGAAGAAGACCTTGTATGAATTCAAGAAACTTGGTGCAAAGACTCTCATGTACAACAGAAGCATGGTGAAATATTCCTATGACGGAGGAAGTGTATCCAAATGGTTATTCAGAAGTTCGGGATGATGGATTGAAAATCCATGGAAAAATCTCATGATGATAGAATTGAATAATTTGAGAGGCTCTAATCTAGTATACCTACCCCTATACCAGTAATTGATTGGCCCATTGATGTATTTGATGAATACTAGGCCAAAGATTTGGTTTTTTGTAAACATGTTAAGCCATTTCCAGGCAGAACCAAGCCATGATAATTAAATAATTGAAAATAATGCCTTGAAATATATCCGTGCGGCGTTTGAGTTATGACATACAACTACATGGATTTATCTATTCAAATTAGGAAGGGAGCACATATAACATAAGAAGTACTTTTTGGATATGTTTCAATTTGAGATTTTCCATGATATCATGAGCTAGGAGGAAACTGAAGTCTATTGCACTCAACACTGCAGAAGCATAATATATTATAGATTGTGATGGTTGTACGAAAGCAATGTGGCTCTGTAAGTCATTTTATGGACTATTTGATCATGTCTTGGATTCGATAGTGATATAATGTGATAACCAGAGCTGTGTAAAACTCTCAAAGAATCGGATATTCCATGATAGGTCGAAGCACATTGAGATAAAGAATTATTTCAATGTGATAAAGACCAGAAGGGAGAAGTTGAATGGCCCAGGTTCATCAATGAGGGACAATCCTTCCCTAGGGAACACTCATTCTCTATAGGTTGCACTATGAATTGTGCCAAAAAAATGGCCTAGTTAGGTTGAATGGTCCAGGTCCAGTAATCATGGACAATCATTCCCTAGGAAAGACTCATTCTCTCCAAGTTGCACTGTGATTAGTGCCGAAAGAATGGCCTAGTTAGGTTGAATGGTCCAGGTTCAAGAATCAAGGACAATTATTCTTCTATGCTTGGGAATAATAGTCTAGATAACCCATGGCTAATGTTTAGATTTTCGATGGAAAATGCTCTTCCACATCTCATAGATGTGAGTGGAAGAATGTCCCATATGACTCATTTTCTATCATGATATTGTTTATACAGGTTGTTATCATATGATATGACTAATGTGGATATTTTATGTCTCTCAACAATATATGTATGTTCAATGATATTTCTGTGGTGAGGGTTTTGAGTTCTATTCGGAAAGACTAGAGTTTTGTTGATGGATAGTCGACATTTCAAATCCATATCAAGATCCATCTTCAGGACAAGGAGTCTGGGTTATGATTAAGGAGAGACGCTTCATATAAATGCTAATTGGAGAGAGGAGAGTTTAAAACATGGCTTTGGAAGAACCCTAATTCATTATTAGATAATTAAGTTTATTCATAATTTTTATTTTCAGTTTATTATTTTTTAATTTGTTTTTAGGTTTTTTAATTTTATTTTAAAATTTTCAATTCATTTTTAATTTTTAATGTTGTTTATTTATTTAAAGATCTTTTAAAGTTTTGTTTTTAATCTTTTAATGAGAGTATTATAATGTTGTTTTACAATTATTTTTATTTTTAATAAAGTTTTTATTTATAAAGATGGATTTAAATTAAAACATTTAAGTGTTTTTAGTATTTAAGAATGATTAATCATGTGTTCAAAGTTTTTTTTATAAAATTAGGGTTTTTTCTAAAGTTGATTAATTTTTATTCCTTTTTATTAAGGGGATCTAGATTTCATTCAGTTCTAGGTCGTTATCTCTATTCCTTAAGTTTTGTTAGTAGTCGTGTGCTACTATGAGTGGTTGTGTACCAGTGGATGGTAGTTGTATACTACGATGGATGCACATGGTCATGTTCTATTAGATGGAATTATAGAAACAATATATTACTATATGATTGCAATGGAGACTAACACTAGTGTTGGAGTTGATTGCAAGCTAGTTGGATAGTCAATGTGTTGGTGGACAGACATTCTCCAAGGGAGAATGGTCCAGAAAGAATAGATTGTTGGTGGATAGGAATTCTCTCTATGGAGAATGGTCCAGGTTGACAGATTGTTGACGTATCATGGACTGGTATTTTTCCTATGGCACAAATTGTGGTCTGATTAGGAAAATGGTTTAGGAATGATATTTTCTAATGCATATGGGTAGATATTGATTTGTATGGTACATATGACCCGATTAGAAAATATTTTGAGACTAGAATTCCTGTAGGTATGGTCTTTGTATCCCATAGGGTGGCTTTCAGAATCTGGGTGGATTAACATTCTTCTAGGAAGTAGGTCTAGATTAGAAGAATGATCCTTGTATCCCATTGTGTAGATTTCAGCATCTATTGGGACAACTATTCTTCTAGGATGTGTGTCTAGATTATAATAATGGTCCTTGTATCACTCTATTGAGTGAGTGACTTTTTCAACGTCATGCTCGATTACTCAGATAGAGTAAAGCCTCAAGAGATGATGCAATCGATGTTATCAGATCATACTGATAGCGGTGATGGTGCTTGTGATGTGATCATGAGATAGCATGTGTGGCTATGTTGTTGCTACCAGTTGAATTTTATGTTTTTGCTCAAGACCATTGCCTTTAATACCTCCCTAGATAGGATGGAGTGTTTATATTATTGTAGTTGCAGGAGGTATTAACCTCTACATGTAACCTTTGATGACACTAGAATATTACGGGAAGAAAGAGAAATCCTAAAACGTTGGATAATAACTCTATAAGACAGGTTGTCTCGAGAGAATAATAAATATTGATTTATTAGCCTCCAAGATAAGAAGTCGGCCCAGTCAGGTGAGTTGTATAAGTATAAATAGAGGGTGCTAGAGCTCATTTGGACTCACTCGCTCTAACAACTGCATAAGGACAAGTGGTATGCATGACTGGAGGAGAGTTGAAGTTGTTGCAGTGGTGACTTGGTCTTTGGTTATGGTTGGACTTTTTTCTTGGTTATGGTTTGGAATTTCTTCCTAGTATGCTAGCTTTGGAGACAGGTACGCTACCTTGGTTGGCTATTGGTTCTAGGTTTTTATTCCATAATTATTCTCTCTTTCAATGTTAAGGTGCTCGAGGTGGCCTTTGTGCCTATGGTTGGGTGACAATATTTCTATATTGTATACAGTGAAATAAGCACACCTATTATTATAGCAGTAGGAATGTGCACGCATTCCTGATGCCATAGGTTTGGAAAAAACCAAACCTCCACTCATCATGCCTCATAGGCACATTAGAAATAATGCATGTGAATTATTAAGAACATGCATTCATTCCTAAGAATGGGTCTTTATTCTTAATAGATCATGTGAGTTCCTCTGTCATGCCCTTTTTAAGGGACGACATGCGCAATTTGTGCCCATTTTCATAGATCACGCATCACATTTTTCCCTTCATTGAGAAAATAGAGAGAAGGAGAAAAGAAGAAAGAAAAGACAAGATCTTTCCATTGTGTCAAGTCAAGCTAGGAATGCTTGATTTCTCTTCCTTTCCTCCCAGTCTAGTAATTTTTAGTTTTATTCAATTAATTTAATATATTCTATAAGAATCTAAATTATATAAATTTATAATTTTATATAGAAATATCGTCTAGAAAGTTCATAGAGAGTCACCTCTTACATTGCATAATATTTCCCCTTTAAAAATAACTATAGAGAATTTACAAGAAATATGATTATTTTATCGTGATTATTTTATTTTTATTTTAATTTCTTAAGGGTAAA
>JZKD02S2064549.1:502433-530438 GCA_000966675.3 Picea glauca
TGTCCTGAAGATGGATCCTGTTTTGGATCCGAAACGTCGACACTCTATTGACCATACTGTGGCTATTCCGACCAATCATGAAAACCCCAACCACAGAAACATTTTTAATCAGATTTACTCCATCGTTAACTTATCCAAAACTGTTGGCTTAGTCTTCCTAGATCCCTGGTGTTTGTTGGCAACTCCCTTGGGTAGAAACTTTGTGTAGTTCCCCCTAAAATGGAACAAGGAGAGAAGGTAGTGCCTATAGGTAGAGCCACTATGTTGCATATCTACGCCAACATTTTTCCTCTATTGCAATATTGAGTAGCACCTGTAGGTAGCGCCCATGTGTTGTGCATGTGTGTAAACCTAATCCATGCTAAATATTACGTAGCGCCTATGGGTATCACATGTATGCCAATTATGTGCTCTATGAAACATTACGCAATGCCACTTACATTGTGTCTGCATAAGGGTTTGGGTAGCTATGCCAAAACGCAGTGTCTTTGACTCTTGAACGTGTGCAGAGAAGTTTTTGTCCTTCCATGATGACAAAATAATTTTACTTAGGTGCCTTTACCACTGAGTGAAGCTAGCACTTAGAAAAGGTTCAAAATTCGTATAGATAAATGCCTAGAAGCTTGTATAGGTGGAAAAACTAGTATGTGCATATCAGTTAACCTTCCCAAAAAGGAAAAATTCTCAAAAATGGGGTTTACCACTACCAACTACTTTTTCATTTTAACACTTAGCCTCTCACTCTTTCTGGTGGAAAGAGTATCTTCAATTGATTCAGTAGACTTCTTCTTCTTAGAACTGGTAGGCTTCTTCAGTGTAGTTGTGCTCTCCTTAGCTGCTGGTTTGTCATCTTCAATGACAACCTCAACCAACACCTGTAAATTCCTTTGGGTTACCTCATCTTATAAATGCTTCATTTTTGCCTTTAGTGATGCAAGTGGTCTGACCCTCATGGTCCCACCCGCTCTCACCATGACCTTCTTTCACATAGGCTCGAAGATTTGAAGAACTCTTCCAACTCCTCTTGGGAGTTCTCACTACCCACAGTGGCTCCTGTCGTGATCTCCCTCCGTTATCGGGAAATCAGAACTCGTGGGTTCGCAAGTTTAGCACTCACAGTATTGGGTCGTTCACTTCCCCGAAACCCGATGGTCAAAGGGTCAACGTTTTCTCCTTATCGGGGATTTCCCTATCGGGAAATCGACACCCTTGATGTCGCAATTCACTCGTTCCACAAATCTTCGAACCCCGAATGCCGATATGCACATGTGCCAATTCCACGCCACGTCACTTCCTCTCGGTGCTTCTATCGGGAATAGCGGGATCGCGATTTCGCTGTTCACAATTCCTTTGCAATTGAAAATCCCAAATGCCAAACCCCGATCTCCCGGGATCTCGTGCCACCTGTCCCGTCGAAATCAATGGCTCTGGTTAAATCGGAAAATCGCTACTCATGATTTCAACGAGTATAACTCCCACCTCGTCAACCGCCAAAGGCCGAACCCCAATGGCCTTTTGTCCTTCCTTCCCGTGCCTAAGGACTAAATCCCGTGCAACTTCCCCACGATCTAGAGGTCAGCGGGGTTTCGCAATTTTCCTCTGCAAACCTTAGCCGTCTATTCTGCTCTTTGAGGATTTCTTCTGCTCCTAAGCTCCTTCCTGTTCGAGGTTTTGCCTGGGTCTGTTCCCAGTGTATTCACAATAGAACTATCCCTCCTGAGATTAATTCCGCTGACTCCTTCGTAGATTTCGCCCACGCTCTTCTCAACATACCTCCAGCAGCTCCCGAACTGTTGGGTCCTTCAGATCCTGTGCACTCACCTGCAGCAGAGATCTTCCACTTCCTAAGTTCAGGATCGCCACTGAGACTTCCAAATTGAGTTGGCACTTTCCCTGCATGACTCTACCAACCCAATTCAACTTCTGGGAAGACGAGAATAAGAGTTCAACTGCCTAGCCTCATCAGCGCACTCTATGTGGATGGATTCCACTGCACTCTATGCAGGAATATCCTGGCTCAAATAGAGAAATAATTGAAACTCATTCTCCTCTCTTTCAGACTTCAATTAATCCTCTAAAAATCACATGCAAAGCATATTCAAAGCAATTGCATACAAAGAAAACAAACATTCACAAGTACATAAGCACATACACAGAGAAAACAACACCAGTCATGAAATTGAATCAAAAGATTTATCTATTAATCCAATCTGTACATGAGGGCTCTCCACAAGTTCTCTGCTCTGCTCTGCTTGCTCTCAATGATAATGTTACAATGTACAAAGGAGGGTGTCTATATTCCGTTTCCCTCTCGAATTCTACAACTATCAAATCTACAATTAAATTCTATCTACCAGCATTAAAACTATTAAATGCCTCAGCTACCTAGGGATGTGAGCTTATCCTCTCAAGGTCCATTTACATTACAAGTGCGCTTCTTTATGAATGCCTTCATTTAAAGGGCAGTGCAACAAACTTCCTAGGTATTCAAAATTTGTAGGCATTGTCCAGCTGTCTTTTCTGCTCCACGCGCTGGCTCGCTTGATGTGTTGTGGATGCTCCTGCATCATACTCCTTGGCTCAAAATTTTCATGGGCTCCTGTCCATGAGCTCCTGCACAGTCTTCCCATGCTTCTGTATCACTACTTCTGTCTCCCAGCTGGCATCCTCCACTGGGTGATTCTTCCATTTCACCAGGTACTCAAAATACTGCTTCCTCCTGGTCTTCCTGCCTACTCTCTTTTTCAGTATGCATTCCATCTGAGGATTCTCAGCTACTGGTAACTGCTTCTGCCACTGGGTCATTGGTTCCTCAGTCCCAGTTTCTTCTTCTCTAGCCCTGTAGGGGTATAAATCCGAAATATTAAAAATCAGAGATATCTTGATGCCCTCTGGCAACTCAAGCTCATAAGCGTTTTCCCCAAATTTCTTCAGGACTCTGCATGGCCCGATTTTCTTCATCTTAAGCTTGTTATATGTTCCCCTTGGGAACCTTTCCTTCCTTAAGTGTTCCAAAACCATGTCTCCAACTTCAAACTAAAGTTGCCTCTTCCACTGATCGGCTCTGTGCTTATACTCCTGATTTGATTTTATTAGTCGCTGCTTCACCTTCACGTGAAGTTCTTTCATCGCTTCAGCGAATTCCTCCATGCTAGCACTGCTAGTTCCAGCCTGTTCTGACTCCTTGAGTTCAGAAACTCCTCTTGGCTGTGTCCCATACAAAATCTGGAATGGACTCTTCCCAGTACTCTGATTCACATAATCATTGTACGCGAACTCTGCCTGTGGTAATATCTGGTCCCAACTGCTATGGTGTTCTGTCACCAGGCCTCTCAATAAATTCCCCAGACTTCTATTTACCACCTCTGTTTTCCCATCTGTCTGTGGATGGTAAGTTGAACTAAAAGCCAAATTAGTTCCAAGCTTTTTCCATAGCATCCTCCAAAAATGACCTATGAACTTTGTATCTTGATCCGAGACTATACTCCTCGGCAATCCATGTAGTCTAGCAATCTCTTTAAAAAACAAACTTGCGATGTGGGTTGCATCGCTGGTCTTATGACACGGAATAAAATGTGCCATATTTGAAAACCTGTCCACCACCACAAACATGGAATCAACCCCTCTCTGTGTCCTCGCCAAACCCAAAACAAAATCCATGCTAATTGCCTCCCATGGTCTCTCGGGTATGGGCAATGGTTGATATAACCCAGCATTCTTCTTTCGGCCCTTCGAATGTTGACAAATTATACATCTGTCAACAAACTTTTTGACATCGGCTCTCATGCCAGGCCATAAATATTATTCGATTAACTTGGCGAATGTTTTGTCATGTCCAAAATGACCTGCTAAGCCTCCACTGTGCTTCTCCTTCACTAAATTTTCACTCATGGAGCAATTCGGAATGAACAGTCGATTGCCTTTAAACAACAATCCCTCCTGGATCGGGTAGTCTATCCAAGGGCTCTGATCTCTGAGAACTATATTCTCAGTTGCCTCGTATGCTTCTCCGATGTCTGCATCACCTGCATACATGTCCTTCAGGTTCTCAAAACCCAAAGTCTTGACTCTGAAATCCTACAACAATAAACATTTCCTGCTCAAAGCATCAACCACTTTGTTAGCAGTTCCTGAAATGTGTTTTTATCACAAATGTAAAATTTTGCATGTACTCTACCCATTTTGCATGCTTTTGGTTCAACTTCTCTTGTTGACTCACAAACTGTAATGCATGATTATCGTTGTGCAAAACAAATTCTTTGGGTATCAAGTAATGCCTCCACTTCTTTAATGCCTGTATAATGGCATAAAATTCCTTATCATATGTGGAGTATTTCAGCTTCGCATCATCCAGTTTCTCGCTGAAATATGCCACTGGCCTGTCATCCTGACTCAAGACCCCTCCAACAGCATATCCGCTTGCATCACATTTCACTTGAAATGTCTTCTGGAAATCAGGTAACACCAGAATTGGTTGCTCTGTGATCTTCCACTTCAAGAGATTGAAGCTCTTCTCAGCTTCTGCTATCCAATGAAAAATCTTGTGCCGCTTCTTCACCGTGTCCATCAATGTGACGCTAATTCCACTGAAATTTTGAATGAATTTTCTGTAGAAACTAGCCAAACCATGGAAACTCCTCACCTCGAAAACATTTCTCGGTGATGACCAATTATTTATCACTTCTACCTTCTCAGGATCCATCTTCAACTCATTCGCCGATATAACAAAGCCCAAATAAATAATCTTTGTCTTCATGAAGGAACACTTCTTCATGTTGACCAATAGCTTCTCCTGCTGTAGTCTTCTCATTACAATGGAAAAATGCTTCAAATGCTCAGCTTTCGTCTTACTGAAGATCAGTATGTCGTCCAGATATACGATGACAAATTTGTCGATGAATTCCCGCAGGACTTCATTCATCAGCCTCATGAAGGTGCTCAGCGCATTTGTCAAACCAAACGGCATGACCAACCATTCGTACAAACCCTCGTTTGTATTGAATTCAATCTTCCATTCATCTCCTTCTCTCATGCGAATCTGATGATATCCGCTCTTCAGATCAATTTTTGAAAAATAATTTGCCCCACTTAGGCAATCCATCAAGTCATCCATTCTCGGTAGTGGAAATCTGTACCTGATGGTGATTTTATTTATCGCCCTGGAGTCTGTACACATTCTCCAGCCTCCATCCTTCTTTGGACTCAGTACTGTTGGAACAACACATGGACTAAGACTTTCCCTCACCAGTCCTTTATCCAGCAGATCCTGTACCTGCCTTTTGACCTCCTCATTTTCCTGTGGTGTCAACCTATACGCTGCCTTATTTGGCAAACTCGCTCCAGGTATGAGGTCAATGTGGTGACTCACACTCCTCATCGGTGGAAACGAACGAGGTAGTTCATCCATGATGATATCAACGAACTCTCCCAATAGTTCTTGAATCTCATCTGGCAACTCATCCACTCTTGTGCTTGTCAGGACAATTCTCGGCTTCCTAACAATGAAGAATTGTGGATCTTCGTTCTTCTCCATCTATGTGAGAAGTTCCTTCCCACTCATGAGAAGTATTGTGCTGGTTACTTCCGGCTTCACTTCTTTATCCTTTATCGGAAGCAATGTGTGTGTTTTCCCATCCTTCTCCAAGGTGTATGTGTTCATTCTCCTATAATGAACAACATTTCTGTCATACTGCCATGGTCTACCCAATAATACATGACAGACATCCATGGGAATAACATCACACATAATTTTATCTCTATAGTCACCCATTTTAAATTCAACCAAGCATCGTTTGGTAACACTTACTTGGTGTCCTTTCTGCAGCCATGACACTTTGTATGGACTCGGGTGATTGGTCGTCTCCAGCTCCAGCTTTTCCACCATCTCAGTTGAAACGAGATTGTTTGTGCTTCCGCTGTCCACTATGACCTTGCATTTCTAGCCCTTGGTCTTGCATGTGGTCCTGAACAGTCCGGTTCTCTGCACTGCGTCTTCCACCTCCTTCTCTGGTGTTAGGAGAACTTTATGTACCGTAAGTGACTTCCCACTTCCAGTGTCTTCGTCCTCAACATATCGCCTCTGTGCCTCAATGATGTGAGCTTCTCCTTCGGCTTGTTTTCTCTCTGGACACTCAAATGATTTGTGCCCATTCTTCCCACATGTAAAACATGTGATCACTCCTCCTCTGCCTCTGCCTCAGCCTCTAGTTCGTGGAAGAGCGTTTGCATTAGCATAATCTCCTCGCTGATCAGTCTGCTGCCTCCTTGGCTCAACATATGGCTGCCTCTGCTGCGAGGTTCCACCTCTCTCAACCTTACCCTAAGGTCTCTGCCATTCCTCCTTGGGCTTCTGTGTTCTTTCTTGGGCAACCGCCTTGCCTCTGGGTTGACTCTTGCCTCACCCTCCCTATCCTTGCTTGCGGCTCAACTTCTCCTCGAATTTTAGAGCCATCTGGTACACATCCTCAACTGTTCAGATGGTAACCATGCTCAATTCATCCTGAATGTCATATCTCAGACCATTCAGATATCTCGCCACCTTCTCATCATCGCTCTCTCGATGACCTGCTCTGATGTTGAGTCTATAAAATTCTTCGGTGTACTCCTTCACCGTCATCAACTTCTGTCTCAGGTTCTGCATTCGCCTGAACAGTGTGATCTGGTAGTCTCTGGGGATGAATTTTTCTTTCATCTTAGTGATCATCCTATCCCATCTCTTTATTTTTTGTTTGCCTTTGCTGCGCCTATCAGCCTGCAACTCATCCCACCATAAGGCTGCATGTCCTTTCAACTTAGTAACAGCATGCCTTACCTTCTTGTCCTCTTCGATATCCTCGTAATCGAAGTAGGTGTCGAGTGCTCAGATCCAATCCAGCAACTCTTTTGCATTTAGATTCCCCTCATAGATGGGAATGTCCATCTTCGTCTTTGAACTCATCCTCGAAATGGCTCTAATCAACCGCTCGGTTGAATCATATTCTGCTGTGACTTCTTCTACATCATGTCCAGCTTCCTCTTCCACCTCAGAATCACTGAACTCTCCAACACCGACTCCATGTCTCTACGCTGTCTCCATCTCCTTGAGCCTTGCTCAGAGATCTCGCATTTGGCGTTCTATTTCTAGGTTTCTTGATGGTCTACCTCTTCTTTGGGAACCCCTGTCTTCACGATCAGGTGACTACCTTTCTCTTCTCGGCGGCATGGTGTCTTCTCCTTTCCCTCTTCTGTTTCAAAAAACAAAATATGTCCAGCTCTAATACCACTCCTGATGCAAGTGGTCTGACCCTCACAGTCCCACCCGCTCTCACGAGGACCTTCTTTCACACAGGCCCGAAGAGTTGAAGAACTCTTCCAACTCCTCTCGGGAGTTCTCACTACCCACAGTGGCTCCTGTCATGATCTCCCTCCGCTATCGGGAAATCGGAACTCGTGGGTTCACGAGTTCAGCACTCACAGTATCAGGTCATTCACTTCCCCTAAACCCAATGGTCAAAGGGTCAACGTTTTCTCCTTATCGGGGATTTCCCTATCGGGAAATTAACACCCTTGATGTCACAATTTACTCGTTCCACAAATCTCCGAACCCCGAATGCCGATATGCACGTGCACCAATTCCATGCCACGTCACTTCCTCTCGGTGCTTCTATCGGGAATCACGGGATCGTGATTTGGCTATTCACAATTCCTTTGCAATTGAAAATCTCGAATGCCGAACCCCGATCTCCCGGGATCTCGTGCCACCTGTCCCGTCGAAATCAATGGCTCCGGTTAAATCGGAAAATCACTACTCGTGATTTCAACGAGTATAACTCCCACCTCGTCAACTCCCGAAGGCCGAACCCTGATGGCCTTTTGTCCTTCCTTCCCGCGCCTAAGGACTAAATCCCGCGCAGCTTCCCCACGATCTAGCGGTCAACGGGGTTTCGCGATTTTCCTCTGCGAACCCTGGCCATCTATTCTCCTCTTTGAGGATTTCTTCTGCTCCTAAGCTCCTTACTATTCGAGGTTTTGCCTAGGTCTGTTCCCACTGTATTCACAATGGAACTATCCCTCCTGAGCTTAATTTCGTTGACTCCTTCAAAGATTTCTCCCACGCTCTTCTCAACATACCTCCAACAGCTCCTGAACTGTTGGGTACTTCAGATCTTGTGCACTCACCTGCAGCAGAGATATTCCACTTCCTAAGCTCAGGATCTCCACTGAGACTTCCAAATTCGGTTGGCACTTTCCCTGCACGACTCTACCAACCCAATTCAACTTCTGGGCAGACTAGAATAAGAGTTCAACTGCCTAGCCTCATCAACGCACTCTATGCGGATGGATTCCACTGCACTCTATGCAGGAATCTCCTGGCTCAGACAGAGAAACAATTGAAACTCATTCTCCTCTCTTTCAGACTTCAATTAATCCTCTGAAAATCACATGCAAAGCATATTCAAAGCAATTGCATACAAAGAAAACAAACATTCACAAGTACATAAGCACATACACAGAGAAAACAGCACCAGCATTAAAACTACTAAATGCCTCAGCTACCTAAGGATGTGAGCTTATCCGCTCAAGGTCCATTTACATTACAAGTGCACTTCTTTATGAATTCCTTCATTTAAAGGGTGGTGCAACAAACTTCCCAGGTATTCAAAATTTGTAGGCGTTGTCCAGTTGTCTTTTCTGCTCCACGTCCTGGCTCGCTTGATGTGTTGTGGATGCTCCTGCATCATTTAGCTTCTTGTTTTGAGCCTGGAATCCTATGTTCTTCCTGTAGAGGTTCTGGATCTACCTATGAAGGGGTTGAACACTTCTTCCTACAAATTTTTCCAAGTAAAGGGTATCACTATTGCCCTCCATAAGCTCTGTCATCTTGGCTCTCTCAGATATGGCTTCCCTTTTCATTTGAGACACTTCTTTTCTTGACTCCTTAATTTGTCTAATAAGTCTCTTGAAGGTCTGACCACCAAGGGGGTTGGGGACATGTGCAGTCTCCACAGACTTCTTCTCATCCTTTTCTTCCATCTATATAGGATTTTCCTTGCATGTTTCATTATCCTTATCAAAAACTTTTCCTTTATGATTCTTCTCTTGCGCAACAACCTCTTCTTTATTCTTCATAGGTTTTTCACAATATTTCACAGGGATTTCACCTTTCCTCTCCAAAGGTATTTTGGTACCTTTACCCTTGATTTTTTGTATAGGGGTTTCTTGTTTTTCTTCTACAGATTTTTCAATGTCTTTCCCTTTCTTCTTATGCATAGGGGTTTCTGGTAAATACTTCTCTTTGAAAACCCCCTTAGGAATTGATGACCTAGTGAAAGGTCTTTTACCCTTGATTTCAACTACTGGAGGAGGAGAGGGAAAGAGAAGCTTCTTACCTTTTTTAGAAGTCACCTTGGTAGAAGAAGGAACTTCTTCTAACCCTAGTGGACGTGGTGGTGAGAAATCTTTGTGTGGAGAAGGACAAACTTCCTCCTCAGCTTCCCTGACCTTCTTGTTTATCTCTGAAACAGGGGCTCTTCCCTTTCTCTTCTTGTTGATCCCTTCTTTAGTACTGGTAGGTTATGAAGGACATGTGATCTATGATTGGGGAGTAGGTATTGGGTCCAGCTTGAAGTGAGAAGTAACCAAAACATGCTCCTAGGAAATCTCTTTTTTTTCAAACTCTTCAGAGACAAGCATCCTGATAAGTCCAGAGTGGAAAAGACTAGAATCTACATCCTTAGATTTGGATTGTACCCTATCTGAAATTTTACCTATACTTATCAGCAGGTAATAAGGAACATTCATCTCAACCTTACCATTAAAATGTAACAACAACCTTATGTGGTAATGATACAAGGTGTTAAATCTCCCTTCACAACTAAAATATCTCTGTATTATTTTCAACATTCTATCAAACTGGTCAATCAACTGATTCCTTGGCATACTCTTAGATAACTCATTGGCTCGGTATTCAGGCTTGAAGAGATATTTAATGAAGAGTGAACTCAATACCATGGCCTTGAACCAATTTTCACCTGAAATGGGGATCCTTGTTGCATCTGAGATGGAGGCTTCTGTTACCTCAAATACCAAATCTCCAACTCTGGTTTTCTTGCCACCAAAATTTAATGCAAATTATTTTGCTACTTCTGGGTGGCCTCTCTGCATGTTCTAGTAGAAAGAGAGGCATCCTTCTCTTCGAAATATCTCCCTTTCCATGGGTTCTATGTCCAAAAGGCACATGTCCATAGGTTTTGTTCGAACTATCTTGCCACCTTTGTGTGCTTTCTTTGACTGAGGGGTATCCATGACTCAAAATAAGGGTTCTTAAGAGGCTTAAGGAATGCTATTGACCAGAAAGCTTCAATTTAGGTTTCAAATGCACAAATATTTCCCTCCAAATTAACAGTGCTTAAAAAATGAGCTTGAATATGAGAAATGGACCTTCAGACTTATATAGGATTTCAAAGTGTAGACTGTGAAGAGGTAATCCCAAAATGAATATTCATACAGGATGAAAGGAAGTAAAGAATAATCATAGAAGGTTTGAGCAGCACCTCTGCGTAGCGCAACACATACATAGAGGATAGGCTATTGCAGGCTTGTGACTTTCAAAGGATATAACAAACAATAGTAATCAAACCATGGACATGAGCGAGGATGTTTACAGGTATGCAAATATGGATCCCTTACTACCCTACAAGCTTAACAAACTGAAACTTGAGCACAAATCTCCTATGAAAATTAATATGCAAAGGAGGTTGCACATGATACCTTTGAATTCGACATCTGTTGAGATCCTCAGCACTATCTTAGGATGAGATTGAGGAAACTTCGGCCTTGGAATCTCTCACAACATCGGATTTTTTTGACATGTGGTCGCCTGATTGGAACTGGCAAACTTACGCAGCACAACACTGTTGAACTTTTGAAATTTAGAAACCATTACCAAGGATGATAAATCCAAGATCTTTTGAAAGCACTTCAACTGACTTCTAGCACTGAAAACAAGGTACATTGTATTAGTCATGGCAATCGTGACTTGGAGTGGATGAATGATAAACATGGCAAGTGCTATGGAACTGCCTATTGAGTGGGCAATGCTTCCAAATCAAAAAATGATTGGACAGGTAAGTGGGGATGATGAGGCATGGATGTGAGGTCATGACTGAGGAGATAGATGTGTCACATCAGCCTAATCATGGGAGATATCAACCTAGGGATGAATCATGAGAGGGGACATAAAGAATACACCATGAGCTAAAAAGGGTTTAAGGATCAAAAATTGAATTGAGGATCAACACATGAGCTATGAATCAAAGGTTTAGTCATCCAAACGGGTCCTATCAAACATAACATTAAAGGGATGAGAAATTTATTTTAAAGAAAAAATAAGAATCTAAGGCTTTTTAAAAATGATAAAAACAAACTAAAAGACCCAAGGGGACTTAGTGTGATAACAGGATGATCTCTAAAACTAGGTTTTTTCTAAATAATGCACAGTGTAATTTATGAACAAGAGATCAATTTTCAAGAATGTTTTTTCAGGAGATTGTGGGTAGTGTGGTGACATGGTCCTTGGGCAAAAAATATGCAGGAACTTAAGGATTTCATGCATGCTAGTCATTTTGGATTTTATGCCCCCGAAACAAATTGCCAACATGTCAGTGAATGGCTTGAGGAGGCGAGTTGCAACTCGTGATAAAACTCTAACCATGCCTCAAATGATCGAAACATAAATTGAATTGCATCTGGAGCACCATGTTTTAGCTAGTGGGGCCCCTTCACTATCATTCTATTGCTTGGAAAATTGTTTATTGGAGGATCTCTGAAACTAGGGTTTTCCTTAGTGAGGCACACTGTAATTTTTGAAAAAGAGTTCGATTTTCATGAATAATGTTTTGGGTGATTTTGGTTATATTGGCCACATGGGACTTGGCCAAACAGACATGTGGGAGCTTAGGTAAATTTTCTATGCTGCTCAGTTTGGATTTTTTTCCCCTAGACCAAATTTCCAACATGTCCCTTAAGTGATTAATGATGCAAGTTGCAACTCACCATAAAAATCTAAACCACCCTCGGATGGAAAAATAGTTGGTTTCATTAGATCCAAAGCACGGGGTTTCAACTAGTTGGGTTGGTCTGTTTCCTAGAAAAGTGTTTGTTTGATGATCTCTAAAACTAGTATTTTTCTCAACGAGGCATAGTGAAATTTCTAAACAAGACGTTCATTTTCAAGAACACTATGCCAAGCATTTGTGGGTAGCATGGTTCCATGTGCCTTAGCCAAAAAAACATTTGAGAGGCTAGATAACTCTATTAACCTGCTCGGTTTGGAATTTATGCCCCCATACCAAATTGCCAATATGTCCTTGAATGCCTTGAGAAGGTAAGTTGCAAATCGTGATAAAACTCTAACCGGACCTTAGATGGATGAACCATCGATTGAATTAAATATAGGGAACTAGGTTTTATCTATAGGGGCCACTCTATTGTCATTTTATTTTCCAAACAAATGTTTGTTGGAGGATCTTCAGAACTAGGTTTTTTCTCAGTGAGGCATAGTGCAATTTCTCAACAAGAGGTTGATTTTCAAAAACATTGTGTCAGGTGATTGTGGATAGCGTGGTCATGTGTTCCTTGGCCAAGTAGATGTGTTGGAGCTTATGAAACTCTATTATGATAGATTATTTGTATTTTATACCTCTAGAAAAAATGCCAACATGTCCTTGAATTCCTTGAGGAGGCGAGTTGTAAATTGTGATAAAAATCTAGCCAGGCCTTAGATGGAAAAACCATAAATTGCATTATATATGAGGCACCATTTTTTGGCTAGTGGCGTTCCGAGACTATCAATCTATTTACTGAAAAACAATTTGTTGGAGGATCTTTGGAACTAGGTTTTTACTCAATTAGGCACAGTGTAATTTATGAACAATAGGTTGATTTTAAAGAACACTATGTCGGGTGATTGTGGGTAGTGTGGAACTTGTCCAAATAGACGTGTGGGTGCTTACAAAACTATGCTATGCTTCTTGGTTTGAATTTTATGCCCCTTGACTAAATTTTCAACATGTCCATGAATTCCTTGAGGCGGCGAGTTGCAACCCATAATAAAATTCTAACCAGGCCTTAGATGGATGAACCATTAGTTTCATTGGATATAAGCACTGGTTTAAGATAGTGGGGATCCTCGGCTGTCATTTCACTACCCAAAAAAAAAATTGTTGGAGGATATTTGGAGCTAGAGTTTTTCTTAGTGAGGCACAGTATAATTTTTGAACAAGAGATCGATTTTCAAGAAATCTGCATTGGGACATTGTGGGTTGTGTGGTCCCATGGGACTTGGCCAAACAGAAGTGTTGGAGCTTACAAAACTTTGTTATGTTGTTGGGCTTGGATTTTATGCCACCGAACTAAATTTCCAACATGTACATGGATGACTTGAGGAGGTGAGTTTCAACTCGGGATAAATATCTAACCGGGCCTCAAATGGATAAACCATCATTTGCATTGGATATGGGGCACTAGGTTTTAGCTAGTGGATCCCCTCCACTATCATTTAGTTTCCTAGAAAAGAATTTATTGGAGGATATTTGGAAGTAGGGTTTTTCTTAATGAGGCACGGTGCAATTTTGGAACAAGAGGTCGATTTTCAAGAACATTGTGTCAGGTGATTTTTGGTAGCATGGTGCATTGGGACTTGGCCAAACATACATGTAGGAGCTTATATAACTTCATTATACTACTCAGTTTGGATTTTATGCCACCAAACCAAATTGCTAACAAGTTCCTCAATGCCTTGAGGCTGTGAGTTGAAACTCATGATAAAACTCTAATCGGACCTCGAATGCATGAACCATCAGTTACATTGGATCTAGGGTGTTAGGTTCAGCTAGTGGGTCCCCTTCGCTATCATTCCATTTCATGTAAAATAATTTGTTGGAGGATCTTTGGAACTAGGGTTTTTCTTAGTGAAACACATTCCAATTTCTGAACAAGAGGTTGATTTCCAAGAACACGATGTTGGGAGATTTTGGTAGTGTGGTCGCATGGGCCTTGACCAAGCAGATGTGTGAGAGCTTACAAAACTTTGTTATGATACTCAATTTTGATTTTATGCCCCCGAACCAAATTTCCAACATGTACCTAAATGACTTGAGCAGGCGAGTTGCAACTCGCGATAAAACTCTTATCGAGACTCAGATGGATGAACCATCAATTGCATTGGATCTAGGGAAATGGGTTTCAAGTAGTGGGTTCTATCCACTATCATTCCATTTCCCTAAAAATCATTTTTTGGAGGCTATCCGAAACTAGGGTTTTGCGCAAAGAGGCAAAATAAAAATTTTCAACAAGAGTTCTATTTTCAAGAACATTGTGCTAGGAAACTGTTGGTAGCGTTGTCGCATGGGCCTTGACCAAAAAAAATTTTGGTAGCTTACGAAATTCCTTTATGATAATCTTTTTGTATTTTATTCCCCTTGAACAAATTTCCAATATGTCCCTGAATGGATTGAGGACGTGAGTTGCAACTCATGATAAAAATCTAACCAAGCATCAGAAGGATGAGCCATCGGTTGCATTGTAGCTGAGGCATCATTTTTAAGCTAGTGGGGTCCCTCTGTTGTCATCATGTTTCCCAAAAAATCATATTTTTAAGGATATTCGTAACTAGGGTTTTTTTCAATGAGGCACATTGCAATTTATGAACAAGAGGTTGATTTTTAAGAACATTATCCTGGGCGATTATGGATATCTTGGTCAAGTGGGCCTTGGCCAAATAGACATGTAGAATATTACAAAACTCTATTATGATTCTCAGTTTGGATTTTATGCCCACATAACAAATTTCCAACATGTCCCTTAATGGCTTGACGAGGTGAGTTGCAACTCACGATAAAAATTCAACTAGGCCTTGGATTCAGGGCACCGAGTTTGATCTAGCGAGCCCCCTCTATTTTCATTTTTTTTTCCATAAGAACATTTCTCACTAAGGCATAGTGAAATTTCTAAACAAGAGGTAGATATTCAAGAACATTGTGTCAAATGATTGTGGGTAGCGTGGTCACGTGGACCTTGACCAAATAGACATGCGTGAGATTACAAAATTCCGTTATGTTGCTCAGTTTGGATTTTATGCCCCCAAACCAAATTTCCAACATGTCCCTGAATGCTTTAAGGAGGCGAGTTCAAACCCATGATAAAAATATAAACCAAACTCGGATGGATGAACCATCGGTTGCAATTTATCCAAGGCACTGAATTTCACCTATTTGATCCCCTCCGCTATCATTTTGTTTCCCATAAAAACATTTTTTTGAGGATCTTCGGAACTAGGGTTTTTCTCAATAAGGCATAGTGCAATTTTTGAACAAGAGATTGATTTTCAAGAAATATACGTCAAACAATTATGATTAGTGTGGTCCCTTGGGCCTTGGATAAATATATGTGTGGGAGCTTACGAAACTCTGTTATTCTACTTGGTTTGGATTTTATGCCCCTCAACTAAATTGCAAACATGTCCCTGAATGGCTTCAGGAGGTGAGTTGAAAATCATGATAAAACTCTAACCGAGCCTCAGATGGATGAACCGTCGGTTTCATTAGATTCAAGGAATCATGTTTTAGCTAGTGAGTCACCTCCATTGTGATTCAGTTTTCAGGAGAAGTGTTTGTTGGAGGATCTCTAGAACTAGTGTTTTGATGAATGAGGCACAATCCAATTTCTGAACAAGAGGTTGTTTTTTCATAACACTGTGCTGAGCGATTTTGGGTAGCATGGTATCATAGTCCTTGGACAAAAAATGTGAGGGAGATTTTAGAACTCCATTTTGCTACTCAATTTGGATTTTAATCCCTCGGACAAAATTTCAAACATGTCCCTAAATGCCTTAAGGAGGTGAGTTGCAACTCATGATAAAAATCTAATAGGGCTTCACTATAATTCAAGGTACCATTTTTTATCTAGTGGGACCCCTTCACTGTAATTCCATTGCCCGTAAAATCATTTTTAGGAGGATATCCAGAACCAAGGTTTTGCTTAGTGAGCCACAATGCAATTTCTGAACAAGAGGTCAATTTACAAGAACATTGTGTTGGGTTATTATGGTAGTGTGGTCACGTGGGAATTATCCAAACAGATGTGCAAGAACTTACTGATCTTTTTTGTGCTACTCGATTTGTATTTTTTTCCCCGGAACCAAATTACTGACATGTACCTGAATGGATTTAGGAGGAAAGTTGTAACTCACAATAAAACTCTAAACGGACCTCATATGGGCTAATTGTCAATTGCAATGGATTTGCTGCATCGGTTTTCAAGTGGTGGGGCCTCTCCGCTGTCATTCCATTTCCTGCAAAATCATTTGTTGAAGGATCTCATAATGTAGGGTTTTTCTCAATGAGGCATGGTGAAATTTCTGAACAAGAGATCAATTTTCAAGAAAGTTGTAGAGGGAGATTGTGGGTAGTGTGGTCACATGGTCCTTGGAAAAACATAAGTGAAAGAGATTATGGATTTCCTTTATGCTACTCGATTTGGATTGTATGCTGCCTAAAAAATTGCCAACATGTCCTTGAATGGCTTGAGGAGGAGCATTGCAACTCACGATAAAACTGTAACTAGGCCTCAAATGGATGAAATATCGATTGCATTGGATCCAAGGAACTAGATTTCAATTAGTGGGATCTTATTATCGCATAATTTGTATGTTGGGAAAATCTTGACCCAACCACCAAATGGTGACAACTTAGAGAACACCTACCCACTGTCACCTTAGGTAGGTATTCTCGACACTTTAAAGATGAAGAAATCACCTCAACGGGGGAATCTTGGTGACCCTGGGGGGAATGAGATGGAAAGTGAAGAGATGAATGAAATTCCCCCTATATGTCAATATGGAAGATGTATAAAGGATTGGGAAAGAGTCTAGGTTGTATCCAATGGTTTCCAAGAGATAAGAACAACTGCAAAGAATGTTGTACCTGTGCAAGACACAAGAATAAGCCAAGCATATATGTATAATATTAGTTAGACAGAAAAGTTAATATCGGTGTCCCTAATTGCAGAAGTAATAAACAATGCATATCATCAAGATAATAAGTATTAAAGATGCTAAATAATTGCTAAAATTCCAATAAATGATGCAAGAGATAAGCTAGATAAAGCTAGTGATACTCAAGTAAGAAAGCATAAGACTTCAGCAATGAAACAAGATTGTAATAGCAGGTGTTTTCATAAACATTTTTCAGCCTTATGGATTTAGAAAACTAGTTGCTAAAGTAGTAAATCCAACCACCAAAACTCACAAAGAATCCACCCAAAAGTTGTGCTAGGATAAGTAGATTAATATTGCAAACTCTCAGCAAATTTTGATAGTTGAAAAGAAAGTTATGAATGAAAAAGTATTAGGTTTTTTGCATCCATAATGGCTATAGATGAAGATTTATAATAGAAGAAACAAGTACTTAGTTAAATATGATTCCCTCGGGGCTCAATCAAGCATATAGAGAAAAGAATTGATTCCAATTTAGACAACCTCCAAATCACAAAAAATCACGTTAATCAATGCAATATTTTATTTATCCGGTGCAATTATATTGGTTCCTTTAGCTATTAGGTTATGGAGTCAAATGAATAAATAGATAACAATGTTATCTCTTTGGAGGTGTAAACCTTGTTACTCCCCAAGGGAAGCAAGTGCTAACTAGGAGATACTAGGAGGGTGTAAACCCTTTTACTTCTCTTAGTAAAACCTTGTGCAATAAATAACTTCTAGATAAAAATGATATATATATATATATATATATATATATATATATAGCATATCAAACTTGTAACCAAGGATTGAAGCATCAACAAGATAAATCCTTACCTAGTTCAATAAATGATAAGATAAATCTCCTCTTACCAAGATAAATCCACCACACATGTCAAAGAAAATCTCCAAGAGAGGTAGCACACTACTTGTTCAACCAATAGCATAAAGAAACCAAGAAAAACGCACAAGAGAGAAGAGGTTTCCCAAGGAGGGTGCAAATTTCAGCCAAATAGTTCTCACAATGGGAGAGTTATTTTTTGAAATGAGATTCACATGATCTCTAGTTATACAAAATGTTTAAAAAATAGTTTTTCCACACAATTTAGGGTAAAACATAAGATAAGGGGTCAAGAACCCTTATATTATCCCTTAAATCAAATAATAATATTTAATTTTCACTTTTTCACATTAGAAACCCTAAAACAAGATGATGCCACCCCTTTAGGGAGACGTTTTGACACTTGGAGCAAGTCATTGGAGTTGGGGATGCATGGATAGGCCTCCAAAGGCCACATGTAATTGATTAAAGTCTCTTCATTAGGGTTCAAATCCATCCTTCCTTCAAAATGTGCCATGTGTAAATGGGAAACACAACCATCATCAACAAATCCTAGCACTTGGTGAAGCCCAGCTTCCAAAAGTGACTTTTTTCCCCTCCTAGGAAAGTCATTTTGGGAATACGGGCTAGGTAAGGTCATCCATGATGGCTTCTAGGCATCCAAAGCCAAGTCATCATGATTTGACATGGGGGCCCTTTGCATCAATCCTATGGGATTCAAGTCCCATGGAAGCCCAAGATAGGCTTGTTCCTCCAAAACTGTCCACCAACAAGGTCTTGCAAAACAAATATGAACACCCTCCAAGGATCTCAAGTAAAAATATCATGGCAAGTGAAAACCACATCTAATAAAAAGGGAACCTAAACATGTTTAGAAAAAATACCTCATCAAATTAAACAAATTCTCCAAGAACCTATAGAATTGACCAAGTTTAGGTAAAGAAGGGGTGTCGTAAAAGTCCTATTGGGTAGACCAAAACCATCAATTACGGTATGTTTCCAAGGATGCCCCTTCAAGTTCATGTTGTAGATGATGAGGTGGATATCAGGGTAGACTTCATAGCTCAATGAGTTTCATGACATACAAGGACTCACATTATCTCATTTATGGGTGCCTTCGTAGGGGGTGTGCTTCACCTTCTTCCTCAATGCAACCTTTTTCCAAGCCCATTTATTTCCATTTAGTAATTAATTAACTATCCAAACACATGTGCACTCCCAATAGTGAATTGATTAGCTTGGGGGTAAGCAACACAATGTCACTTGAAAGAAGAGGTCCATAAAGTGCCATAAGGGTAACCATGTAAAGCATTATAATGCACTTGTGTTAGTATTATATTCAAGAAGGATATTTATTATGTATTATATTCAAGACCTGTTTTGGAGAGAATCTAGAAGTTTTATATTTCAGTCTCTTATCTCTTGCCATCATCAATCCCCCTCTTCCTTTTGCCCCTTCTTCCCATGAAATGAGGTACATGCCCTTCTCGGGTCACTAAAGTCAAAGGTACTAAAAGTGGGAAATGTGATGGGAATTCAATGAGTGGAAAGTGATAAGTGTGGTTTGAAATGGTATGATGACCCCTCAATGGATTTACAGTTACACCCCTTTCCCAAAATTTGGCCACTTACTAGCAAATCGATAACACTCACCAAGGTGAAGCAGGGGAAAAAGCACAATGTCCAAGTAGACGTTCTATAATCAAAACAAGATTCAATACAACATGCTTAAATGCTTCGAATATTAAGGTTATTACCTACCACAATACCTGACTTGTACCACATGGCGCAAGACCCATGTCACTTCTAGAATCTAGTTGGTGTGGTGGATGCACTAACTATGGATCTAAATCGTGGTGATAGACCATGATTCCATATGTGAAAGTGGACACTCATGATCATGTGGTCTCTTGGCACTCCATATATACAACCTGAGGGACCTGAGACATCATATTCTTAGTTATTCAACAAAATCGGGATAACAAGCCCCTCTGTTGTCATTTTGTTGCCCAAAAAATCATTTTTTGGAGGATATCACGAACATGGGTTTTGCTCAATCAGGCACACTGCAATTTCTGAACAAGACGTCAATTTTCAAGAAAATTGTGATGGTGTATTTTGGGTATCTTGGTTATGTGGGCCTTTCCCAAAAATATGTGTGGGAGCTTATGGAACTCTGTCATGCTACTCGGTTTGGATTTTATGTTGTCGGACCAAATTTCCAATGTGTCCCTTAATGGCTTGAGGAGGCGAGTTACAACTCACAATAAAACTCTAAATGGGCCTTGGATTGACAAACTATTAGTTGAATTGGATCTGAGGCACTAGGTTTCAGCTAGTGGGTCCCTTCCACTATTATTTTGTTTCCTGGAAAATCATATGTTCAAGCATCTCTGGAACTAGGGTTTTACTTAGTGAGGCACAGTGCAATTTATGAACAAGATGTTTATTTTCAATAACATTGTGTTGGGTGACTGTGGGTAGTGTGGTGGTGAGGGCCTTGTAAAAATAGAAATGAGTGAGCTTACAAAAATTCATTATGCTGCTCAGTTTGGATTTTTTCCCCTCAGACCAAATTGCCAACATGTCCCTAAATGCCTTTAGAAAGTGAGTTGCAACTCATGATAAAAGTTTAACTAGGCCTTGGACGGATGAACCGTCAGTTGCATTAGATCTAGGGCACCAGGTTTTAGCTACTAGGGAAACTCTACTATAATTTTGTTTCTCATAAAATCATTTGATGGAGGATATCAGAAACTAGGGTTTCATTCAATGAGTCATACTGCAATTTATAGACAAGAGATCGATTTTCAAGAAAATTATGTCAGGCAATTGTGGGTAGCATGGTCATGTGGTCCATGGCTAATAGAAGTGCATGAGCTTACAAAACTTCATTGTTCTTCTCAGTTTGGATTTTATGTTCCTAGAACAAATTGCTAACATGTCCCTAAATGCCTTGAGGAGGAAAGTTGCAACTCGTGATAAAACTCTAATAGGTGATCGGATGGAAAAACTGATACTTGCATTGGATCCGGAGCATCGGGTTTCATCTATTGGGGCTAATACTCTATCATTTTGTTGGATAGAAAATAATTTGTTGGAGGATCTCTGAAACTAGGTTTTTCTCAATGAGGGAGAGTGCAATTTCTGAACAAGAGGTTGATTTTCAAGGAAACTATGTTGGGTGATTGTGGGTAGTGTGGTCATGTGAGCCTTGGAAAAACAAATAGGAGGGATCTTACAAAACTCTATTATGTTTCTTTGTTTGGATTTAATGTCCCTGGACCAAATTGTTGACATGTCCCTATGATTTGCAACTCACGATAAAACTATAACGAAGCCTATGATGTAAGAACCATCGATGACATTGGATTCAGGGCACCAAGTTTCAGCTATTGGGGCCCCTCCGCTGCCACTTTGTTTCCAAAAAAATATTTTGCTAGAGGATCTTTAGAACTAGGGGTTTTCTCAATGAGGCACATTGCAATTTATGGACAAGAGGTCGATTTTCAACAACTTGTTTTCGAGCTTTGTGGGTAGCATGGTCTCGTGGGCCTTGGTGAAATAGACATGTGGGAGCTTGCAAAACTATTTTATACTAGTTAGTTTGGATTTTATGTCCATGGACTAAATTTCCATCATGTCCATGAATGGCTTGAGGAGGTGAGTTTCAACTCATGATAAAACTCTAACCCTACCTCATATGGAAAAACTGTCAGTTGCATTAGATCTGGGAAATGGATTTTAGCTAGTGGGCCCCCTCTCCTATCATTTTGTTTCCCAAAAAAACATGGTTGGAGGATCTTCGTAACTATGGTTATTCTCAATGAGGCACTATTTCATTCATGAACGAGAGGTCAATTTTCAATAAAAAATGTGAGGGAGCTTACGGAACTCTATTATACTAATCGATTTGGATTTTATTCCCCTACACAAATTCTCCACCATGTCCCTGAATGCCTTGAGGAGGCGATTTACAACTGGCGATAAAAATATAAACATGCCTTGGATGGATGAATCATCGGTTGCATTAGATCTAGTGAACCATGCTTCTATTAGTGGGGCCCCTTCGCTGTCATTTTGTTTTCCATAAGAGCGTTGGTTTGAGGATCTCTATAATTAGGGTTTTTCTCAGTGAGGATAGTGTAATTTATAAAAAAGAGTTCAATTTTTAGGAACATTGTGTCAGGTGATTGTGGTAGTGATTTCACATGGACCTTGGACAAACAGATGTGTGGGATCTTAGAAAATCCTACTGTGCTACTTGGTTTGTATTTTGTGCCTACGAACCAAATTGTCGACATATACATGAATGGCTCGAGGAGGCAAGTTTCAACTCGTGATAAAACTCTAACGTGGCCTTGGATGGCCGAACCGTCAATTGCATTGGATCTGGGGCACTAGGTTTCATGTGGTGGGGCCTTTTTATTGTCATTTTGTTTCCAAAAAGCACATTTGTTGGGGGATCTCAAAAGCTAGGTTTTTACTCAATGAGGCACAATGCAATTTTTGAAAAAGGGATCAATTTTAAAGAACGTTATGCGAGGAGATTGTTAGTAGTGTTTTCACATGGGCCTTGGCCAAATAAACATGTGGGAGATTACATATTTTCTTTATGCTTCTCGGTTTGGATTTTATGCCCTCAAAATTCATTGCAAACATGTCCCTGAATGGCTTAAGGAGGCAAGTTGCAAATCACAATAAAACTCTAACCAGGCCTCGCATGGATGAACCTTCGATTGCATTGAATATGGGGCATCTGGTTTCATCTATTGGAGCCTCTTTATTGTCATTTTGTTTCCTGTAAAAGAGTTTTTTGGAGTATCTTCGCAACTAGGGTTTTTCTCTGTGAGGCACACTACAATTTCTGAACAAGAGGTTAATTTTTCAGGAACATTGTGTTGGGTGATTGTGGGTAGCTTAGTCACATGGTCCTTAGCCAAAGAAATGAGTGGGATCTTAAGAAACTCTATTATGATACTCAGTTTCAATTTTATACCCCCATACCAAATTGCTAACATGTCCCTTAATGGCTTGAGGAGGTGAGTTGCAACTCATGATAAAATTCTAACGAAGCCTCAAATGGACAAACCATCGGCTACATTAGATATGGAGAATTGGGTTTTAGATAGTGGGGCCCATTCGCTATCATTTTTTTTCCTGGAATAATGTTTTCTCAAGGATCTTTGGAACAAGATTTTTTCTTAATGAGGCATAGTGAAATTTCTGAACAAGAGGTCAATTTTCAAGAACATTGTGTCGGGCGATTGTGGGTAGCATGGTCATGTGAGCCTAGACCAAACAGAAGTGCATGAGCTAGTTAGAGAAATATGTTATGTTTCTCGGTTTGGATTTTATACCCCCAGGATAAATTAGCAACATGCCTGTGAATGCCTTGATAAGCGAGTCACAACTAGCAATAAAATTCTAACCATACCTTAGATGGAATAATCATTGGTTGCATTGGATCCAGGGTACTATTTTTTAGCTACTAAGGTACCTATGATGTCATTTTATTTCTTGGAAAAGAGTTTGTTGGATGATCTCTAGAACTATGGTTTTTCTCAGTGAGGCATAGTGAAATTTTTGGACAAGAGGTCGATTTTCAGGAACAATGTGTTGGGAAATTGTGGGTAGTGTGGTCATGTGGGAATTGAAAAAATAAAAGTGTCGGATCTTACGGAACTTTGTTCTGCTGCTAAGTTTATATTTTATACCCCCAGAACAAATTGTCAGCATGTCCCAGGAGACCTTAACGAGGCCAGTTGAAAATTGTGATAAAATTCTAATCAGGCATCGGATGGATGAACTGATGGTTGCATTGGATCCATAGCATTGGTTTTCATCTATTGGAGCTAATCTGCTATCATTTTTTTCCTAGAAAATCATTTGTTGGAGGATCTTCGTAATAGGGTTTCACTCAGTGAGGCAGAGTGCAATTTTTTAACAAGAGGTCGATTTTCAAGAATAATATGTCAAGTGATTATGGGTAGCATGTCCATGTGAGCCTTGGCCAAACATACATTAAGGATCCTACATAACTCTATTATGGCTTGGTTTGCATTTTATGCCCCCGGAAAAATTTGCATCATGTCCCTGAATGGCTTGAGGAGGCGAGTTGCAACTCGCGATAAAACTCTAACCATACCTTAGATGGACAAACCATAAAATACAATGAATCCGAGGCAATGAATTTCAGCTATTGGGGCCCCTCTGCTATCATTTTGTTTCCCAAAAAAACATTTGTTGGAGGATCCACAGAACTACGATTTTTCTCAATTAATCATAGTGCAATTTATGAATGAGAGGTCAATTTTCAATAACATTGTGTTGGGATATCGTGGGTAGCTTGGAATTGGTCACATGGGCCTTGGAAAAAAACATATGAGGGAGCTTACATGACTCTGTTATACTACTCGGTTTGGATTTTATTCCCCCTGACCCAATTGCCAACATGCCCTTGAATTCCTTGAGGAGGCAAGTTGCAATTCGTGATAAAACTCTAACCGGGCCATAGATGGATGGACCTCTAGTTGCATTGGATCTAGTTAACCAATTTTTTGATAGTGAGGAACCTCCATTTTCATTTTGTTTCCTAGAAAATCGTTTATTTGAGGATCTCCATAACTAGGGTTTTTCTCAATGATGCATAGTGCAATTTCTGAACAAGAATTTGATTTTCAGGATCATTGTGTCAGGTGATTTTGGTAGTGTTGTCATGTGGGCCTTGTTGATGTTAGTGGTAGCATTGGACGTGTATTCTTACACAGTTCAATGTGTCTAAATGTGTAGAAATCGTTGAAATCCTTCTACTCTTGAATTTACTTTAATTAAAGGAATGATTAAAGTAAATTACTTTTATTAATTAATTATGTAATTATTTAACTGATTTATGTATTAAAAATGATAAAATACTTAGAATGCAACATGTAATCTAAATTTCAAGTGAAAGTGAGAAGAAATCTCAACCGTAGATCAATTTTGATATTAGAAGTATATTATAACTCATTATTATAAAATAAAGGCTACAAGAAGGAGGAAGATACAATTGACACAAATAGCAAAGGAGGACCTTTCCTAGTGTAGAGTCTCCAAAGTCACACTCAGGAGTAGGGAAGGACCTCTACTCAAGTCCTTGGATCACAAAGGACAATGATTCAATAGGACCAAGTATAACACTTGATAGGAGTTGTGTTGAGATAGCTGACATAGAGAGTATTGGATCACGAAGGTCTGTGGTTCAAGATATTGGATAGGTGAAGAAGGAATTTCATCTAGAGATCATATAGGTTAAGGAGAAGAGAGAACAAAGGCATAGGCATGTGGGTTTCAAAAGAAGGAATCCACAAGAAAGAGTCGAAAGGTAAAGATATTTTTGTACGTATTTTCTGTACATATCTATGGTTCATAGTTTATATAGTCACAGATATTCATGGGTCATGTTGAAATAGTTCTTAAATTTTTTTATCCTTAAGGCCTATTTTTTTTTTGGTTTTCTGCTTTTCACAAAACACGATTTTCGTTATCAATCCTAAACACACGACACCTTTTTCAAAGAATTTAATTATTTGGATAATAAAAGGCAAAAAAGGTTAAAAGAATTATATTAATCCCGATGCCTTTTCTTTGAAATTTTTTAAATTATGATAAGTTATAAAACTAATGGATTTAAGGTTAAGCTTAAAGAATTTTCAGGATTCAGGGTTTGCTACAAACAATTTTTTTTCGATGTGAATCAGATCACGAAATCCCAATCCCTGATTTCCCAAAATGTTGAAGTCTTAGTTAAAACACGGATTAATTAATTCTCTAATATGAAAGGTTGAGGGTTAAGATAATCATGTTGCAATTTTGGGATTTGCAGTTCAGTGAGACCACATCTCCTGTCATCATGATTCCCAAAATCCTGAATCACGAAACCTCGATCCACAGTTCATGTTAAATCAAACTAATTCTATTTTGGCTTTAATCGTGATTAGTTAGTTAATTAAGATGAGTTTAAGTCCTGTCATTAAAAAGAAAACCATCGCGATTTCGTGTTTTCGGAGATCGGATTTCATCGATAACATACTTCTCGACATCATGATCCCTGAAATCCCAAAAACGTCTAATCTTAATTACTTTTCTAAAAACATTTTAAGTCTTAATTAACACATCGCGATTTCGCAATTTCAGAAATCGGATTTCAACGACAACATACTTCTTGACATCATGATTTCTGAAATCCCCCCCAAAAAAAAAAATCAGCTTTAATCTATGATTAGCACTAATTAACCTTTTTTTCCAAAATAGGATTAATGATAATCATTCTTTTTAAGTGTTTGTTCATGTTTCGCTTTCTGATTAAGTAAAGTACCTCGAATTTTCTTAAAAAAAAAAAATCGAAGGTGCCTACATACGGACATTAAATGCATATCTCGGAAATATATCTTCCGCATTAAATGCCTTAAATTCTTGACAGTTGTGTCAATCTCATCACTTTTAAATGTATTCAAAGTGACCATCCAAATTTCTATGTTTTCATTTTTAGTTGAGCTCGTTCATCCATTTTCTGTTGCAAGTTTTCGATTAAACGCAAAGTCATGGCATCGAAAAAGGCACCAAAGAAGAATGAATATGTACAAGAAGGAGATATCATTTCTGACACCACACCACATGCTGTAGACTCTATTAAATCTTGGACTCAAATCTCTGAATTGGTAGAATATGAGCTCAAGAATGCTCACCCTAATTCTGAGAATCACTGCCAAGACATAGCTGAGTCAGAGCTTCATAAAATCCTTGCGTGCCCACGACTTGTAGCATACAATGATATGATCAGTTGGGCCCTGGAAAAGGTCGATATCCCGATGAGGAGCATCTTAAATGATCAAGGAGTCATCATCGGATCATTCAGGCTAGAACACATATAAGTAATGTATAAACTCTCGCCAAATCCTAAACATACTTTTAATGCTGAATTTTTAGCAGAGTTTTAGAGGAAAGAATGCATTGAGGTAGACCAGACATATCCTGATATGATTAGAGAATGGGCGAGGTGTCCAACAAAGTTTAGAGATGATTCCCAAGGGATTTATGCTACAACATCCTTGAATGAATACATGGTATATGTAGCTATTATGTTATGTAGACTTTTAGAGAGAAAAGATCCCTGCCATTTTCATGCAGATTGGGTGCCCTTTTTAGAAGAATCTTCAGAAGGGAATGGTTTTAACTGGCATAAGATTTTTTCAGATAACCTAACACAAAAAATCTTAAACTACAAAGCAGAAAAATCAAAGGGACAACCAACAACCTTTTACATGTTAGCATACATTATGGATGCAATCTGTTATGGATGCTACATGTTTACAACGTTTCAAAAGGAACCTCTTGGAGGGTATTTAGCAGACGGATCAAGGTACGTTGGGTTCAAAATTCAACTCCTGAGGCCTTATACTTTCGGAGATACAGCCTATACAAGATAGGATTATGGAATCATCTGGAAATGAGTCATTGAGGCATTTTCACTATAAAAAAAAATTTGTAACGTTTCAAGCCCTGCCCTCTGAAGACCACTTATAGAAATTAGTAGTGTATCAATGGTAAAACGTTAAGCTTTGGGGTCATCTTAGATTTGTAGATACACCCTGTGTAAGATAGGGTATCTGACTAGCCCTATTGACAAGTCTCAAGAAGGTGTTCCAGGTAAAACAATCATAACTTCTTCCTATAGTATCCAAATTGAGTGGGACTAGTTGCATTGGATTGTGGACAGTCTGTAGTATTTTGGGTGTGAGTTTCAGAATTTGATATCAATTATTTTGTGCGGGGCATTCTATACAAGTGAGATCTCCTAGAAAGGCCAAAAGTCGACAAGTTGTGAGGAAGTTATTGTAAATTTCACTTGGCACATCCAATTTTGATCAGAACTATGGCATTGCAGAGAAGAAATATCAGATAACTACCTAAAGGAAATTTTCATACCTAGAAGGGCCGAAACTTGGGAGATACAACAGAATAAATATTGTCTAGCAGAACCACCTCAAAATCAATACTCAAAAGTGATATTCGGCCAACATGCCACCCAAAAAGGGACCTCCTACACCAAATAAGCCTCCAGAAAATCCTAATTGGACTCTTGATGAAGGTGAAGAAATGCGTAGGGACA